>JASDQU010245137.1:6778-20526 GCA_032191745.1 Picea mariana
CTTCCTTTCTTCTCTTCTAGTGTTTCTTGTCCATTAGTGATTCCTCTTGTAATTCATTGACATATATAAAAATCATTCAAATTTACTTGACTTCAATTATTATTTCCTTTTCAAGTTCACATAAATGACCATACTTTTCAACAATTTCCCTTTGTCGATATAGCTTTTGTTGAATGTTTCTCTTCCCTTGTTATGTTGTGACTTTCACTGCTTGCCTTCATGTGATTATTTGATTCCACCTATCAATATGCTTTCATCCACATGCATATATATGTATAGACTTGTCAAAAATATCATGAATTCATCTATGTCCATATGTTGTAAAATTTTCCATAACTTTGCTACTCAACTACACACAACACTAACCCATCTATCACTTTATAATTATGAATACTTCTTCGAATGTTCTACAACTAATCACTACATATTATTTCTTTTCAAGATGTCTGTTAAATGTGAAAATCAAACTCTACATGTATGCAACAATATATATTGAATATTTCCCTGTATGAATACATATGTGTAATCCTCTATACAATAATGAACCTTTGCCAATGATATAATTCATAATTATTAGTTGATATCCACATGGAATGTGTTCAGAAAGTTGCTCCTCAAACAATCAAAATGTCACAAGATATTGTGCACTTCTATCATCAAAACACTCTGAAATGTCCTTTCCAAAATATGAAAACACTTTAGACTCCTCAAATCATAGTTCTTTGATCTACAGAGCTGATACTTAGAATCCCCTTGTTCAATATTCATTATTACTAAGACTCTCCAAGATAGATGGTTCAAAAAAAATACTCGCTTTGATGTGTAGCAATCTTCATTTTCGTCTATGGAGACATATTCCTTTTTATCATATTCTTGAATTATGTCATCATCCTGAATTATATCATCTTCCTGTTCATCCTCTGCCTAAATTCTAACACCTTCCTCCTGGCCTATGAATTCATCATGATCTTTCATTGTAAATATTGTGAGTATGATATATGGGACCTAGCTTTCATTCACCTTCTCTTCTTGTTTTTCGTTTCTTCTCCAAAAATTCATGTATCTGATATGAATGTTTTCCTTCATGGGAGGCCCTAACACGTGTCTACAATTTCAAGCTATGTGAACAAAATTGTGGAAATTGTAACATTCAATATTGGAGTGAGGAACATAACCATCTCTTACTTGAAAAATTATTTCATATGCTCTACAACCTACATCTTTATGTCCAAATTTAGTGCATGTAAAACAATGACCCAAAAATAAATTTTCATACCTGGGAATGAATGATCTTCTTTGTGGTGTAGTTCTTATGAATTTTTTCCTTCACTGATCACAATCTTCTCTTTGGTTGTTTCCTTCACAATGATTGAAGCTTCCTTGTTGCTTAAATGTAGAAGGTCTTATGTATATTTTCCTCTCTGAATCTGACTGACCATGATTCCTTCTTTTGAGAACTTTTGCATAACTCTTTTGTTCTGTTTCTTTCATCATGGAGCTTGAACCTTCCTCAAAATGTACATTCTTGTATCCTAGTCCAAATTTGTCACCATATGGATTTTTACTATTGAGAATATTTTCTAACACTTGATAACTTTTCAAGTTCTTGTTGAGCTTGTTGATTTCAACTCTCAATGTCATGACTTCATTTTCAAGCTTCTCACACTCTTTTTCTTTCTTTATCATCTAGATCTACATTACTTATTTTGTTCTCTTTCCTTCTTCAAGTTGGGGTTTCAAGGAGACGATTTCTTCTTTAAATGATTTGTTTTTCTTCCTTTCTTTATTTAGCTCAGATAAAGCACTGATTAATTCTTCCTCAATATGCACTTCACCTTCTTCTTTGTCGCTTTCATGAGTTCTTTTCTTAGTTTCCATACCCATAAAGAGTACTCTTTCTGAGTCACTATTACTTTAATCATCTTTATCAGATGACAAAATGTCTTCTCTTGAGTACATATTTTTTCTGAAGGCTTTCCTTTTATCTCTTTTCTTATTTCCTTTTTGATATTTCTTTTCTTTCTTGGGATCTTCTTCTTTCTACTTGTTAGTTTGTCGCTTCAACTTTATTACGAAGTTGTCTATTTCTTCATCTTTCTATGAATCATCATTTCTGTTGAAATTTATCTTTGACTTGTGTTTTTTCTTCTTCTTTGTTTGTTTGGATGTTTCGAAAGTCACTTCCTTCTTGGATGGGTTCTCCTGTTTTGTTCTCATTTCATAAGATGTAAATATTCCATGTAGCTCATACATGCTCAACATATCAATATATGTTATTTCTTCTAAAGATGATATATTAGGATCAAATATTATTGGAAGATATCTTAGTGCCTTTTGAACAATCATATATTCTTCAATTTCTTATCCCAATCCTTTAATCAAATTCACTGTTTCATCAACTCATAAAAATTAAGCTTCAATTTCTTCATCTTCCTTCATTTTCAACTATTCAAATTAACGACTGTAAGTCTGAAGCTTGGTCACCTTGACTTTGGAATCTCCTTCGTAAACATTCTAAATTTTGTATGAAGTCTCCTTTGCAGAATCAGAATGCATAACCTTGACATATACTGAATCAACCAGGATCTTAAGGATAGCATTTTTATCCCTCAAATTGTTTTGACTGAGTTTATTTCCATCGTTATCTATCAGGGGAGTGGTAGGATCTCTGTATCTTTCTAGTATTGCAATATTCCATATATAATTTAATATGAAAAACATAAATATTGAGCAAGAAATAACAGAATAATAATGATATATCTAGAACAATATCATAATAATACTAGAATAACACCAGAAAGAGCACCTTTATTAATGATAGCAATGTTCACTTGCCCCTTAGAGGGGGAAACCTCGAGAAAATCATATCTCTATTACAATAATATCCAAGAAAAACTTCACCCATGCATCCTACACTTATTTATACTAATTCTACCTTCTAAGTAAACTTCTAGAGGAAGATATTTCTAGAAGAAGAAGCTTATATTATCTCTTCTTACCTTGCCTTATTCTCATTGATTTATTAGGCCTTATTAACTAATGTTGGCCTTTATTAGATAGAAAACATATCCTTATAACTAATGACCCATAGATAGGGGTTAGGATTGGATGATAACATGCCCTCACCCTTCAAAAGTAGCCTTGTCCTCAAGGTTGTAGGTGCGAAAACTATTGAATTATGGTTGTTGTTTCTTAGGTCACATCTTCTAGTGATGTGTACTTCCATTTGAGCAACACTTCATTGATGGTTCAACCGCGTAGCTGATGTTATCAGTTGTTGAAGACTGATCTGGGTTGGAACCATAGGAAACCCTCTTCATCTAATTCTGGCAGGATGGTTTGAACTCAGAAATTATGTCCCACCACTTTCTTTAGATAGGAAACATGAAACATTGGATGGATTTTGGAGGTATCCATAAGAGCCGATTTGTAAGCTACTGATAAAATACGCTTGATGATATGGTAGGGCCCATAAAACTTGGGTACCAAATTATGATGGACTTGATATTTGAGAGATGTTTTCTTGTAAGGTTTTAGTCAAAGAAACAACTGATCCCATTCCTGAAAAACCCTTTCAGAATGATGGTGGTCAGCCTATTGCTTCATGTGAGTTTTGGCCAGTTGGAGATTATCCTTCAGAGTTGCGATGGTGGTTGTGCGACCTTGCAAAATGGTATCAATAGATTGAACCTTGGATGAGTCTAGAAGATAGGTAGTCATTGTCAGAGGCTATTGTCCATACACTACTTAATATGGGGTCATTTTAGTGGTCGTGTGATAGGAAGTATTGTACCACCATTCTACCAAGGGAAGCCATTTCACCCACTAGTGTTGTCTGTCTGAAGAAAAACACCATAAGTAGGTTTCCAAATATTTGTTGACCACATCCATTTTTCCATCAGAATGGGGGTGATAGTTTATGCTCATGTTTAGTTGGGTGCCCTGCAATTTAAACAAATCCTTCCAAAAGGTGCTAGTGAAAGTGAGGTCACGATCAGATACAATAGAGGTTGACATGCTATGTAACTTGAAAATATGATCAAGGAAAACTTGTGCAACAAATGTAACTATGAAAGGGTGAGGTAAAGCAAAAAAATGAGCATAGTTGGATAGGAAATCAACCACCACCATGATTAACAATTTGTTCCTAGATTTAGGAAGTCCCACTATAAAATTCATGGAGATGTCTATCCACATTGAAGCTATAATGGGTAGCGGTTGTAGAACCCCCTACGACTTGACAGTTTCATGTTTATTACATTGGTACACCTCACATTCAGTAACAAATTGAAGTGTATCCTTCTTCATGGCTGGCCAAAAAAAAGGATGACAGGCACGAGAATAGGCCTTTTAGAATCCCGAGTGAATTGCAATGGATGAGGAGTGAAACTATGTTAAGATCCACGACTTGAGTGTTGAAGAGGGTGATAGAACTAGGAAATCCTTATATCAGAGAGTATTGTCCTACTAGATGTATCCAGTGGGAGGATTAGGGTCCTCCCGAAGACGTCGAATTATCCTGTAGATAGTCAGGTGTGTGAGCCACTCCTGGCGTGCATTCTCAATCCAATTAGGGACTGCTAAGGATAATGCAAAGAGGGCGCCATAATCCTGATGTTGTTGTGACAAAGCATCAACCACTATATTGTCTTTGCCTTTTTTATATATGATTTCATAGTCATAACCCAACATTTTAGTTATCCACTTGTTTTTTTTAGGGGAGTATAACCTATGCTCCAAAAAATGCTTCAGAATATGGTGATATGTTTTGATCTGGAAATGATTTCCCAAAAGGTAGGGCCTTCATGTGTGCACCACATATAGAATGGACAACACATATTTTTCATAAGTGGATCTACCCAGGTTGCGGCCATTCAAAGCTTGGCTAGTAAAGGCTAGAGGTTGGCCATCTTGGGTGAGGACTGCGCCTATACCAATTCCTGAAGAATTTGATTCCACCAAAAACGTTTTGTTGAAGTCAGGAAATGTTGAGAAAAGAGTAGTGCACATGGCTCTCTATAACTCAATGAAGGCTTGCTCCACCTTAGTTTTCTAATGAAATGTGTTGTTTTTGAGAAGGTCGGTCAATAGCTTAGAAATTTTTCCATAATGGTGGAAAAATTTATGGTAATAGCATGTGAGACCAAGAAAACCCCATAAGAAATTTAAGGTCATGGGTCGCGACCACTCTTTCATAGCTTGTATTTTTTTGGGGTCCACTTTTACATCATCATGACTCACAATGTGTCCCAAGTACTCCACTTCACTAGCTCTAAGGGAACATTTGGTATTTTTTACAAAACATTGGTTTCCCTGTAGCAAGTGAAGATATTTTTCCACATGAACAAAGTGGATATCCCAGGTGTGGATGTAAATGAGGATGTCATCAAAGAAAACCAGGAAAAACTGCTGAAGGTAAGGTTTCAACAATTTATTCATAAGACTTTGGAAGCTGGATGGAGCATTGCATAGGCCAAAAGGCATGACCAAGAATTCATAATGTCCTTCATGAGTTATGGAAGAATTATTTGGAATATTGTCCTCCTTCATCCTAATCTAGTGATAGCCAGAGAGAATGTCCAATTTGGTGAAGGTACAGGCCCCTTGGATTTCATCCAATAGATCATCAATGATCAGAATGTGAAACTTATCTTCGATGGTCAGTGTATTTAGGGCCTGAAAATTAGGACACATGTGCCAAGTACCTTCTTTCTTCAATACCATCAGTACTGGTGAATAATATGGGCTTGTATTATGGATAATCACACCCACCTCGAGTAATTCTTGTTCCATCTTTTTGATTCCATTTTTTTTAGAAAATGGATATATGTAGTGTCTTAAATTGGGTGGTTGACTACTTGGAAGGAGAGGGATGTTATGATCATTCTCACCTCTGGATGGAGGTAAGGTAGTGGGTAACTCAAAGACCTTTGGGTACTTGTCCAAAATAATTTGCAGGATAGGAGGAACTATCTGTGAGGCCTGTTCAGTGACCTGGATGGCATTAAATTGAGAAATCACACCATGGTATCCTTTCTTCAACAATTTTCCCATCCTTTGAGAGATGATGATTTTAGGAGATCCCGCTTGGAGACCTCAAAGGGTATATGAGTGAGCATCTTTGTGAAATATCATATATAATTCTTTATAATCCATTGTGATTGGTCCCAAAGTGTGAAGCCATTTCAGACCCAATACAATATCACAACCACCCATGGTAATAGAGAACATGTGTGTTTTCAAATGATCAACACCCATTTGTAGTTTGACATTTTGATAGTGGCCCCCACACTTCAGAGTACCCCCATTAGAAATGAGAACATGGAAGTTAGAAATAGGGAAGACAAAGAAATGGAGCTCATCAGCAAGCCTTCGATGAATAAAATTGTGGTTTCTACCACTATCAATCAATACCACAACTAGTCTATTTTTTGTGTATCCTTTTATCTTCAATGTCTACAGAGCCAAGATACCTGAAAGTGCATGAAGTGAAATGACCAGTTCTAGTGAGTTTTTAGGATTAACAAATGGATATTTAGCATGATCACTAGAAAGATCCTCCTCTGGGTTTGGAGCTTCATATGATGGGATGTTTTCATAGGAAGAGGAAGATGATGCATTAATTTTTAAGAATTTGTTTTCTCAACATTTATGCCCTAGTACATACTTTTTATTACAATAGTAGCAAAGTCCCTGATTTCATCATTCCTCCATTTCAACTGGAGAGACCTTTTGGACATTCAAGGTTTGTGTTGGAGTTTGGGTGCCCCCTGGGTGAGGATGATTGGAAAATGGAGCCTTCAAGGATGGTGCCTGAAGGATGGTCATTGCTTCACTAGATAATTGACATGTCTGCAACCAGGTAGTAGGATGATGCATACTCACATGATCCTTGATGGTATCCTTTAAGAAACTGATGAAAAATTCAAGGTAAAATTTATCAGATAATCCCTCAGTTCTGATATCCAACTATTCAAATGTTTTTTTGAAGTTTGATATTGATCCAGTTTGGCGTAGATTTCTGAGATTTCCAAAAAATGAGATTCACGATCAAAACGGGCACAAATTTCTTTGGTGGACATGATCCAAGTGGGGAATCGAGGATAACACTTCTTATGCCACTTCCACCATTTCCATAGTTCTTTATCTAGGTATAGAAACCCAACATGGAGTTTGGTCTCATCATCCTAAATATCATGCAGGAAAAAGTATTATTTCATTTAAGATACCCACCCAGCTGGGTTAGAACCATCCAATTTATGCATGTTAATTTTGGGAACCTTATTCCAAGAGGGTGTAAGCCCCCAAGGGGAGTTGGATGACTGAGTATGGTCATGCTGAGAAGACTATGGGTCAGATGGAATGTACTCAACATTCTTACCCTTAAAGTTTTGCAACGACTCTTCTAGTTGCTGGGAGAGTGATTGTTGGTATACCTTGATGGATTTAAGGTCTTCCTCTATGGATGATTTTCTAAAATCCAAGTCAATGAGGATCTAGGAGCGGGTAGTAGGAATGGTGGAGGATTGGGTATTCAGTGAGGGGTCGGGAGGAAAATATGGGTCACAAAATTTGATAGTTACGAGAGTGATCGGTGCAAAAAGAGGAATCCAATGGGATAGGTGTCAAATAAGGGAATCGTGTAAAGGGGTGGGACCATCAAAAAAAGGATTAAAAGTGAAGGGTACCACTGTGATCAAAATGAAGAAAGGAATGAAATGGTATAGGTTACAAATAAGGGTGACGGAAAGCCCCAATTTTTTTTTAACTCCTGTGGATTTATACTCTGAGCTAAATAATATTGTATTGTTGCAATGGAAAAATTCTTAATATGAAGAAATGTGTAGGAATTTCGCAACCGAAATGCAGTAGAAATAGTTGCACATCAATATACCTGGTCAATTATGTTGGTTTTGTTTTACCAAGGGCTAGGGGATTAAAGGGTTATACAGACAAGGGTTTTCCCTGTGTTATAGCTCTTTGATATAAGTGAGAAATCCAACAGTAGTACTCGACCCAATATTGCAAGGAACCAACTAAGGAGGATAGACCTTATCCTTAGCCATATTACCCGACTACCCAGGTACAAGAGAGTATCTTCCTGAGTGTTGTTCTCGGTGACACTATAACAATCAAGTGGCCGATCGGTTTATCTATGGAGGGCTTCATAATTCCTAGGTCGATCTGTATATATGTGTTGTCTGATGTGCTACCACTCGAAGGGGCACCAACATGGTTTACAAGGGTGGCAAACAAATGTGTGCTTAAAAACAACTTGTATTTCCTATGTGTATGAATCTACTAACACGAGTTTATGCATGTAATGACAGATATATGTAGCTTAAAGATGTCAGAATACGTATCTACCCTAAAAAAATAAAATTACCCCAGAAGTCGTGCCCTGGAAAGAACTCTGACACCACTTACAATATTCCATATATAATATAATATGAAGAATAAAAATATTGAGTAAGAAATAGAGGAAAAACAATGATGTATCCAGAACAATATTAGAATAGTACCAGAATAACACTAGAAAGAGCACCTCTATTAATTATAACAATGTGCAATTTCCTCTTCGAGGGGGAAATATCCAACATAGTAGACCTCTATTACAATAATATCAAAGAAAAAATTCACCCATGCTTCCTACACTTATTTATACTAATTCTACCTTCTAAGGAAACTTCTAGAGGAAGATATTTCTAGAAGCAGAAGCTTCTGTTAGGTCTACTTACATTGACTTATTCTCATTTATTTATTAGTCATTATTAAACAATGTTATCCTTTATTATGTAGGAAACATATATTTCTAACTAATGACCCATGGAGAGGGGTTAGGATTGGATCCTAACAACTATTGATTTCCAAACATAAAATCCTCGTGCTTGTACATATGCTATCATCCTTCTGCTCCAGAAGTCATAGTTTTTTCCATCAAACTATGGTACTCTAATATTAGTGTGCCCCGTGATCTTCCTTCTAGTGGTTAAACTGTTTTCTTAAAGGGCCTGCTCTGAAACCAATTTTTTTAATACTCAGAGAAGGGGGGGTGAATCAGTATGAACACTTTTTACCACTTTCAATCACAATATATATAACCTTCAACTTTATCAGTAGTATTCAATATTTTATCACTTATGCATTCATTATATCATTGAATCATAAACAATATCATTCATAAGTGCATAATAAACAACCAAAGACACATAGTACACCAAAATTTAAGTGGAAACCCAAATAGGAGAACACCATGGAATGATTTCTTATATATATCAAGAATACATTAATAGGAAGCACCAACTTCCCAATTCTCTAGCACCAACTGGAAGGAGACTCTAACCCCCTATTTAGAGGCTCCAATCTAACGGAAGCTAAAACTCCTTGAATTATCCATATACAAATACAAGTATAATCCAACCCCCTAGTTTACAGGCTCCAACCTGAAGGAATTTACAACTCCCTGTGTTCTCTCGCTCCAACCATAAGGAGGCTACGACCCCCTTATTTACAGGCTCCAACCTAAAGGAAGTTCTAACTCCATGTGTTCTGCAACACCAACCGAAAGGAGGATGCAACCCCCTTTCCCTTCCCCATCTCATTGCCCTAAAATATAAGTGTAGACTCAACCTATCACTACCACTGTATTGTGGCAAACAACCCCCATTTTATTTTCTTCTATGGTTGATTGAAAATTATGGTCCCTTTTATTTTAATGTTGATTCTCCCTTTATTTTTGTTTGAATTTTCCTTATTTGACTGGTTTTCTTATGAAATGGATTGTTTTCTTTTCACCGGACATTCAAACAACATCACAAATTGATTAATGATGAGGATGATCCTAATGTTAATTCCTTGTGTTTACTTTAATTTCGATTATTTTTAATATTTCAAATTTCATTATTTTAGGCATTAAATTCAAAATATGATTATGAGGAATATTTTTATATCATTTTATAAAAAAATGAGTGATTGTTAATTATTTTGGATTTAATTTCCTCAAATTTGCATAATATCCTCAATTTCAAAACATAATGTCCAGTTAAGTTATACATTTATGCTTTATCTAGAAAGTGTGATATCAATCAAATTTGATTTTGTTAATTTTGGTTAATTAATATTTGGATATCTTGTAGTTCATCTTTTAATAGATTTTTGTTATGAATTTAATTTATTTTGTGTTATAGATGTCCACTACAGAGTTGCAATTCAACTATAGTATCCAAAATTGTTCATTCAATTAAAATTACTCAAGGCGTAATGATTGGACAACGTCTATTAGAAAATTTGTATCAGTTTCAGAAGAGGATCTTCTGGATCCCTTTATGAGAAAATAGTGAGGAATATATTCAAATAGTTGAAAACCAACTTCCAAAATGGGTCGATTTAATTAACCTCCAAAGTATTTTCTCATCAAGTGAAGATGTTGGGAGAAATCATGATCGAAGTGAGTTGGATTCTCCGAGATTGGAAATGCATCAATCTTCATGAGGAAAATTTTTAGATTCAATCTCGACCAAACAATGAATAATTTGAGGAAATGGTTTGAAACCCACTTCCAAAAAATGAAATTTACTTAACCTACATAGAAGTTTCTCAAAAAGGGAACATGCTTGAATAAATAATGATCTCAATGAGTTGGATTAGATTTCGGGTCAATTTCAAAAGGCTAACTTCAAACTTATATCATGAGAAAACCAAGAGGAATCTTGAGAAACACTTGAAAAGTCACTTCAAAAATAGGGTCAATGACCTTATCCTGAAAGGAATCACCCAAAAACGCAACCGTTTGGGAGAAATATTATCAGGAAGGAGGTGGACCATATTTTTGGTTATGCCAACCCACATGAATAAATTTTACAGGTCAATTTTCGGGCAATCGGTGAGGTATCTCTTCAAAGGGTTGAAAACCCACTTAAAAAACATGCCCATTTACCTTATCCTAAAAGGATTTGGGAAGTGGTTAATTTGTTTGGAAGATATGATCCATGTTTTGGGAAGGTTCTGTCAATAATTAGCATTTTGCAAATTCTGTAGTTGATTTTGTTTCAAATTCTTTAGTCGATTGTTGAGCAAGTTTTGGATGACTCAAGGGGGATTCGACCTATAGGAAAAATGAATGTACAAAACTCTATTTATTTATGTGTAATGGGGGTTCCAGATTTGAAACTGGAGAGGAATGTATGACAATGTTTGGAGCTAATAATAATACGTGTTCATTTCATTACACTGTTGTATTTGATTTTGCAGACTTATTTCTTTGATGATAGTTTTCTTTTTGGTTTGAATTTTGATTCATTAGTGTATTGACAAGTGATATGAGAAGTATTGTTGATATCATTTGTTTTATTTTGGTGAATTCTTTGTTTAAAGCTATCTTTGCAGGGATGCATAGGATTTGAACCAAGATTGAATATGATTTCATGGAGATTAGTTTATTGATTATTTTAAAACTTGTATTGATTTCCTTTATATTTGATTAAAATCAACCATTTCATTAGTTCAATATAAATCTCACAATGAATTCATTTTACATGATTGTATTTGGGTATATACATGAGTGTTTTTATATCTATTTATTAGAATTATTTCATTGTGTATTTGAGTGAACAACCTATAAATCCTTGAACTATTTTGATGATTTGTAGGTCCATCTTAAACCCAATTACAATTACATTCCTTCCCTCTTCTTATTAGATACTCTTTATTAGGAGTAAGTCTATCCTTCTCCTGATTAAGATAGGTTTTCCTTATTGTTAACTTGCATAATAGATTAAAGCTGCATTTTCATTTTAGTCCATAAAGTCTCCTTTCGCGGGAGAAAAATCTAGTGTGGAGTAGTTGATCCCTTGTGCCATTTTTAGGGTTGATTTTGTTCAAGCACGCTACAAGAGAGGAATCCATTTCCTTCTGTCTGTTGATAAAATCAAGTAACAACATACATTAGAAAATACAAGGTTTTGTATATATCTTTGTATATATATAATAGTCTTGATTAGATTAACATTAGATTAGGCTAGTCTTAGGACAAGGCTAACTGGAGACGCATAGAACCAGTTAGAATCACCATCCCAAACAGATAAGGGTGTAATTGGAGCCTTGACCAGGTGATCTCCTTATAATGTTGAACATGGTCATTTTTAGCCATCAACATTTTTTGCACTAGAAGGAGGGCCACCGACGAGTGTGCATGATAATTTGAGTCTTGTTTGAGCTATTGTTTTGAATTCTTTAATTTATTTTTAATGGATTCCTCTAAACTTCCCATATGGAGTTTTATGTCTATTCGTGCATCAACCACTACAACTAAGGTAGTAAATTACTTATCAAAGGTAAAATTGAATGGTGAATCTAATTCTTCTACTTTTCATCACGTTCATCAATTTATTTTGAATTGTAAAAATCATGATATTGATGATGGTGTTACGTGCAATATTTTCCTCTTACATTGATAGATTGGTCCAAATACTGGTGTCTTTCATTTCCAGTTGCCTATGTAGATAGTTGGGACCAGTTCACAAGTATGTTTTTCCATGTGTTTTTTAACTACGATTATGACAAGGTTTGTGATCAACTTGAAACACTTCATAGATTTGAAGGTGAGTCTTTTAATGATTTTCTCATTCAATTTAAATTAATTTGTTTACAATTTAAAATTGAAAATTTACCCTCTAGATCTGAATTAACAGGATGGTTTCAACACATTTGTTCTCTTGTATTTATAATAATCATCATGAACAAGAAGATTCTATTGCTCGTAATCAACTTAATGTTGTTGATGAAAACATTGTTGACTCTATTCATGAAAATAATGTTGAAATAGATAATAAACGGACTTAGGAAAATATGAATATGACAGTGTCTAATCCTGATAATGTTAAAGAAGAAGTCCAACAATCAACAAATTTTTCGTTGAGTAGCATGCTTCTTACAACAGATTGCTCTAATTTTTCAAATTTTGTTCATGAATTGCAATTACATAATTCAGAGTATTTTAATCATAATTTTCAGGAATTCAATAATAATAATCCTAAAACCAATTCTAATAATATTAAATCTGACTTATGTATCATGAATATTAATGGAGTAACATAAATTGAAATTCGGGAATTAAATTGTAATTTTAATGACCATTTTGTAGAAAGGGAAGCTTTTCACCTCATCTGTTCCAATAGTCATTATGATTCATACCTTTATCTATTTAATAAATTGAACTTGTTTAATAATAGTTTAATAGTTTCTCTATATATGAATATTTTCTAGAAAAGAAACGAACTATTGAAAATTTAACATACAACAAATTGTCTTCTAGCATGGGTCAAAATAATGAATTATTAATGAAATATTCATCCAACATCTCTGAGGAATATTACAAATATTATTTTGATCATTCTTCTTATTCATATTTAACATTTACAAATAAAGAAGTTGAAGTCATTAATAATGACGACTTGAGAATTGAGAATGTTGAGACACTTCACCCTTTGGTGATGGTTATGTTAGGCTCTCACATTCCTAATCTATTAGGTCAATCTATATTAAAAAATGTGAGATCTTAATTTATAAATTTTTCGAAAAAACTCACATCAAATTTATAATGATTTCAATGATCAAGGGACCATTCCTATAACATCCCACTCTAGCGCACTGAGAAAACTTATTATTTGAGGACACTTGCTCACAAGTGATCTGGACTTTTCTGATGTTAAAACATTTATACTTGATTATGATGCGTTATGATAGACGAC
>JASDQU010245137.1:20854-47731 GCA_032191745.1 Picea mariana
GAAGATCCTTCTAGAAGCGGAAGCTTCTATTAGGTCTTCTTACATCCGCCTTATTCTATTTTATTGAAAGGTCTTATTAATATTGACCTTTATTACATCCGAATACATTGATCTACCTATGTGCGGGTTAGGACCTTAACATAGACCATGTAGCTAATGTTATTAGTTGTTGAAGACTGATCTGGGTTGGAACCATAGGAAACCCTCTTCATCTAATTCTGGCAGGATGGTTAGAACTCGGAAATTATGTACCACCACTTTCTTTAGATAGGAAACATGAAACACTGGATGGATTTTGGAGGTATCCATAAGAGCCAATTTGTAAGCTACTGATAAAATATGCTTGATGATATGGTAGGGCCCATAAAACTTGGGTACCAAATTATGATGTACTTGATATTTGTGAGATGTTTTTTTGTAAGGTTGTAGTCAAAGAAACACCTGATCCCATTCTTGAAAAACCCTTTCAGAATGATGGTGGTTAGCCTGTTGCTTCATGTGATTTTTGGAAAGTTGGAGATTATCCTTCAGAGTTGTGATGGTGGTTGTGCGACCTTGCAAAATGGTATCAATAGATTGAACCTTGGATGAGTCTAGAAGATATGTAGTCATTGTCAGAGGCTATTGTCCATACACTACTTCATATGGGGTCATTTTAGTGGTTGTGTGATAGGAAGTATTGTACCACCATTCTACCAAGGGAAGCCATTTCACCCACTAGTGTTGTCTGTCTAAAGAAAAACATCATAAGTAGGTTTCCAAATATTTGTTGACCACTTCCATTTTTCCATCAGAATGGGGGTGATAGGTTATGCTCATGTTTAGTTGGGTGCCCTGCAATTTAAACAAATCCTTCCAAAAGGTGCTAGTGAAAGTGAGGTCACAATCAGATACAATAGAGGTTGACATGCTATGTAACTTGAAAATATGATCAAGGAAAACTTGTGCAACAAATGTAACTATGAAAGGGTGAGGTAAAGCACAAAAATGAGCATAGTTGGATAGGCGATCAACCACCACCATGATTACCAATTTGTTCCTATCTTTAGGAAGTCCCACTATAAAATCCATGGAGATGTCTATCCACATTGAAGCTATAATGGGTAGAGGTTGTAGAACCCCTTACGACTTGACAGTTTCACATTTATTACATTGGTACACCTCACATTCAGTAACAAATTGAAGTGTATCCTTCTTCATGGCTGGCCAAAAAAAAGGGCGACAGGCATGAGAATAGGTCTTTTAGAATCCCGAGTGACTTGCAATGGCTAAGGAGTGCAACTATGTTAAGATCCATGGATTTAGTGTTGAAGAGGGTGATAGAACCAGGAAATCCTTATATTAGAGAGTATTGTCCTACTAGATGTATCCAGTGGGAGGATTAGGGTCCTCCCAAAGACATCGAATTATCCTGTAGATAGTCATGTGTGTCAGCCACTCCTGGCATGCATTCTCAATCCAATTAGGGACTGCTAAGGATAATGCAAAGAGGGTGCCATAATCCTGATGTTATTGTGACAAAGAATCAACCACTATATTGTCTTTGCCTTTTTTTATATATGATTTCATAGTCATAACCCAACATTTTAGTTAGCCACTTGTTTTTTTCAGGGGAATATAACCTATGCTCCAAAAAATGCTTCAGAATATGGTCATATGTTTTGATCTGGAAATGATTTCTGAAAAGGCAGGGCCTTCATGTGTGCACCACATATAGAATGGCCAACACATATTTTTCATAAGTGGATCTACCCAGGTTGCGACCATTCAAAGCTTGGCTAGTAAAGGCTAGAGGTTGGCCCTCTTGGGTGAGGACTGTGCCTATACCAGTTCCTGAAGAATTTGATTCCACCAAAATGTTTTGTTGAAGTCAGGAAATGCTAAGAAAAGAGTAGTGCACATGGCTCTCTATAACTCAATGAAGGCTTGCTCCGCCTCAGTTTTCTAATGAAATGCGTTGTTTTTGAGAAGGTCGGTCAATAGCTTAGACAGTTTTCCATAATGGTGGAAAAATTTCCGGTAATAGCATGTGAGACCAAGAAAACCCCATAAGAAATTTAAGGTCGTGGGTCGCGACCACTCTTTCATAGCTTGTATCTTTTTGGGGTCCACTTTTACGTCATCATGACTCACAATGTGTCCCAAGTACTCCACTTCACTATCTCTAAGGGAACATTTGGTATTTTTTACAAAACATTGGTTTCCGTATAGCAAGTGAAGATCTTTTTCCACATGAACAAGAATTCTTCAGAATATTATCCTCCTTCATCCCAATCTAGTGATAGCCAGAGCAAATGTCCAATTTGGTGAAGGCATAGGCCCCTTGGAGTTCATCCAATAGATCATCAATGATCCGAATGTGAAACTTATCTTCGATGGTCAGTTTATTTAGGGCTTGAAAATTAGGACACATGTGCCAAGTACCTTCTTTTTTCAATACCATCAGTACTGGTGAATAATATGGGCTTGTACTATGGATAATCACACCCACCTCGACTAATTTTTTTTCCATCTTTTTGATTCCATTTTTTTAGCAAATGGATATATGTAGTGTCTTAAATTGGGTGGTTGACTGCTTGGAAGGAGAGGGATGTTATGATCATGCTCACCTCTGGATGGAGGTAAGGTAGTGGGTAACTCAAATACCTTTGGGTACTTGTCCAAAATAAGTTGCAGGATAGGAGGAACTATCTGTGAGGCCTGTTCAGTGACCTGGATGGCATTAAATTGAGAAATCACACCATGGTATCCTTTCTTCAACAATTTTCCCATCCTTTGAGAGATGATGATTTTAGGGTATCCCGCTTGGAGACCTCAAAGGGTATATGAGTGAGCATCTTTGTGAAATATCATATATAATTCTTGATAATCCATTGTGATTGGTCCCAAAGTGTTAAGGCATTTCACACCCAATACAATATCACAACCACCCATGGTAATAGAGAACATGTGTGTTTTCAAATGATAAACACCCATTTGTAGTTTGACATTTGCATAGTGTCCCCCACACTTCAGAGTACCCCCATTAGAAATGAGAATATGGAAATTAGAAACAGGGCAGACAAAGCAATGGAGCTCATCAACAAGCCTTCGATGAATAAAATTGTGGTTTCTACCACTATCAATCAATACCACAACTGGTCTATGTTTTGTGTATCCCTTTATCTTCAATGTCTACAGAGCCAAGATACTTGAAAGTGCATGAAGTGAAATGACCAGTTCCAGTGAGGTTGTAGGATTAACAAATGGATATTTAGCATGATCACTAGAAATATCCTCCTCTGGGTTTGGAGCTTCATATGATGGGATGTTTTCATAGGAAGAGGAAGATGATGCATCCATTTTTAACAATTTTTTTTCTCAACATTTATGCCCTAGTACATACTTTTTATTACAATAGTAGCAAAGTCCTTGATTTCATCATTCCTCCATTTCGATTGGAGAGACCTTTCGGACCTTCAAGGTTTGTGTTGGAGTCTGGGTGGCCCCCAAGTGAGGATGATTGGAAAATGGAGCCTTCAAGGATGGTGCCTAAAGGATGGTCATTGCTTCCCTAGATAATTGACATGCCTGCAACCAGGTAGTAGGATGATGCATACTCACATGAGCCTTGATGGTATCCTTTAAGACACTGATGAAAAATTCAAGGTAAAATTCATCAGATAATCCCTCAGTTCCGATACCCAACTATTCAAATGTTTTTTTGAAGTTTGATATTGATCTAGTTTGGCGTAGCTTTCTGAGATTTCCAAAAAAATGAGATTCACGATCAAAACAGGCACAAATTTCTTTGGTGAACATGCTCCAAGTGGGGAATCGGGGATAACACTTCTTATGCCACTACCACCATTGCCACAGTTCTTTATCTAGGTATAGAAACCCAACATGGAGTTTGGTCTCATCATCCTAAATATCATGCAGGAAAAAGTATTATTTCATTTAAGATACCCACCCAGCTGGGTTAGAACCATCCAATTTATGCATGTTAATTTTGGGAACCTTATTCCAAGAGGGTGTAAGCCCCCAAGGGGAGTTGGATGACTGAGTATGGTCATGCTGAGAAGACTATGGGTCAGCTGGAATGTACTCAACATTCTTACCCTTAAACTTTTGCAACAACTCTTCTAGTTGCTGGGAGAGTGATTGTTGGTATACCTTGATGGATTTAAGGTCTTCCACTATGGATGTTTTCCTAAAATCCAAGTCAATGAGGATCTAGGAGCGGGTAGTAGGAATGGTGGAGGATTGGGTATCCAGTGAGGGGTCGGGAGGAAAACATGGGTCACAAAATTTGATAGGTACAAGAGTGATCGATGAAAAAGAGGAATCCAATGGGATAGGTGTCAAATAAGGGCGTCGTGTAAAGGGGTGGGACCATAAAAAAAAGGATTAAAAGTGAAGGGTACCACTGTGATCAAAATGAAGAAAGGAATGAAATGGTATAGGTTACAAATAAGGGTGATGGCAAGCCCCAATTTTTTTTTTTAACTTCTGTGGATTTATACTCTAAGATGAATAATATTGTGTTGTTGCAATGGAAAAATTCTTAATATGAAGAAATGTGTAGGAATTTCGCAACCGAAATGCAGTAGAAATAGTTGCACATCAATATACCTGGTTAGTTATGTTGGTTTTGTTTTACCAAGGGTTAGGGGATTAAAGGGTTCAACAGACAAGGGTTTTCCCTATGCTATAGCTCTTTGATATAAGTGAGAAATCCAACAGTAGTACTTGACCCAATATTGCAAGGAACCAACTAAGGAGGATAGACCTTATCCTTAGTCATATTACTCGACTACCCAGGTACAAGAGAGTATCTTCCTGAGTGTTGTTATAGGTGACACTATAACAATCAAGTGGCCGATCGATTTATCTATGGAGGGCTTCATAATTCCTAGGTCGATCTGTATATATGTGTTGTCTGATGTGCTACCACTCGAAGGGGCACCAATAGGGTTTACAAGGGTGGCCAACAAATGTGCGCTTAAAAACAACTTGTATTTCCTATGTGTATGAATCTACTAACACGCGTTTATGCATGTAATGACATATATATGTAGCTTAAAGATGTTAGAATATGTATCTACCCTAAAAAAAAAATTACCCCACAAGTCGTGCCCTGGAAAGAGCTCTGATACCACTTACAATATTCCATATATAATATAATATGCAGAATAAAAATATTGAGCAAGAAATAGAGGAAAAACAATGATATATCCAGAACAATATCAGAATAATACCATAATAGCACTAGAAAGAGCACCTTTATTAATTATAACAATGTGCAATTGCCTCTTTGAGGGGGAAATATACAACAGAGTAGACCTCTATTACAATAATATCAAAGAAAAAATTCACCCATGCTTCCTACACTTATTTATACTAATTCTACCTTCTAAGGAAACTTCTAGAGGAAGATATTTCTAGAAGCGGAAGCTTCTGTTAGGTATACTTACATTGACTTATTCTCATTTATTTATTAGTCGTTATTAAATAATGTTATCCTTTATTATGTAGAAAACATATATTTCTAACTAATGACCCATGGAGAGGGGTTAGGATTGGATCCTAACAACTATTGATTTCCAGACATAAAATCCTTGTGCTTGTACATATGCTATCATCCTTCTGCTCCAGAAGTCATAGTTTTTTCCATCACCAACTTCCCAATTCTCCAGCACCAACTGGAAGGAGACTCCAACCCCCTATTTAGAGGCTCCAATCTGAAGGAAGCTAAAACTCCTTGAATTATCCATATACAAATAGAAGTATTATCCAACCCCTAGTTTACAGGCTCCAAACCGAAGGAATTTACAACTCCCTGTGTTCTCTGGCTCCAACCATAAGGAGGCTACGACCCCTTTATTTACAGGCTCCAACCTAAAGGAAGTTCTAACTCCATGTGTTCTGCAACACCAACGGAAAGGAGGATGCAACCCCCTTTCCCTTCCCCATCCCATTGCCCTAAAATATAAGTGTAGAATCAACCTATCACTACCACTGTATTGTGGCAAACAACCCCCATTTTATTTTCTTCTATGGTTGATTGAAAATTATGGTCCCTTTTATTTTAATGTTGATTCTCCCTTTATTTTTGTTTGAATTTGCCTTATTTGATTGGTTTTCTTATGAAATGGATTGTTTTATTTTCACTGGACATTCAAACAACATCAAAAATCGATCAATGATGAGGATGATCCTAATGTTAATTCCTTGTGTTTACTTTAATTTCGATTATTTTTAATATTTCAAATTTCATTATTTTAGGCATTAAATTTAAAATATGATTATGAGGAATATTTTTATATCATTTTATAAAAAATTGAGTGATTGTTAATTATTTTGGATTTAATTTCCTCAAATTTGCATAATATCCTCAATTTCAAAACATAATGTCCAGTTAAGTTATACATTTATGCTTTATCTAGAAAGTGTGATATCAATCAGATTTGATTTTGTTAATTTTGGTTAATTAATATTTGGATATCTTGTAGTTCATCTTTTAATAGATTTTTGTTATGAATTTAATTTATTTTGTGTTATAGATGTCTATTACAGATTTGCAATTCAACTATAGTATCCAAAATTTTTCATTCAATTAAAATTACTCTAGGCATAATGATTGGACAACATCTATTAGCAAATTTGTATCAGTTTTAGGAGAGGATCTTCTGGATCCCTTTATGAGAAAATAGTGAGGAATATATTCAAATAGTTTAAAACCAACTTCCAAAATGGGTCGATTTAATTAACCTCCAAAGTATTTTCTCATCAAGTGAATATGTTGGGAGAAATCATGATCGAAGTGAGTTGGATTCTCCGAGATTGGAAATGTATCAATCTTCATGAGGAAAATTTGTAGATTCAATCTTGACCAAACGGTGAATAATTTGAGGAAATGGTTTGAAACCCACTTCCAAAAAATGCAATTTACTTAACCTACATAGAAGATTCTTGAAAAGGGAACATGCTTGAATAAATAATGATCTCAGTGAGTTGGATTAGATTTCGGGTCAATTTCAAAAGGCTAACTTCAAACTTATATCATGAGAAAACCAAGAGGAATCTTGAGAAACAGTTGAAAAATCACTTCAAAAATAGGGTCAATGACCTTATCCTGAAAGGAATCACCCAAAAACACAACCGTTTGGGAGAAATATTACCAGGAAGGAGGTGGACCATATTTTTGGTTATGCCAACTCACATGAAGAAATTTTACAGGTCAATTTTCGGTCAATCAGTGAGGTATCTCTTCAAAGGGTTGAAAACCCACTTCAAAAACATGCCCATTTACCTTATCCTAAAAGGATTTGGGAAGTGGTTAATTTTTTTGGAAGATATGATCCATTTTTTGGGAAGGTTCTATCGATAATTAGCATTTTGCAAATTCTGTAGTTCACTCAAATAAGAAGACATAACCTTCCCAAAACATGGATCATATCTTGGGAAGGTTCTATTTGGTTAATTTTGTTCCTATAGGTTGAATCCCCCTTGAGTCATCCAAAACTTGCTCAACAATGAACTAAAGAATCCTATAAATCCTTGAACTATTTTGATGATTTGTAGGTCCATCTTAAACCCAATTACAATTACATTCCTTCCCTCTTCTTATTAGATAGTCTTTATTAGGAGTAAGGCTATCCTTCTCCTGATTAAGATAATTTTTCCTTTTTGTTAACTTGCATAATAGATTAAAGCTGCATTTTCATTTTAGTCCATAAAGTCTCCTTTTGCAGGAGAAAAATCTAGTGTGGCGTAGTTGATCCCTTGTGCCATTTTTAGGGTTGATTTTGTTCAAGCACGCTGCAAGAGAGTAATCCATTTCCTTTTGTCTGTTGATAAAATCAAGTAACAATATACATTAGAAAATAGAAGGTTTTGTATATATCTTTGTATATATATAATAGTCTTGATTAGATTAACATTAGATTAGGCTAGTCTTAGGACAAGGCTAACTGGAGACCCATAGAACCAATTAGGATCACCATCCCAAACAGATAAGGGTGTAATTGGAGCCCTGACTGGGTGATCTCCTTATAATGTTGAACATGGTCATTTTTAGCCATCAACATTTTTTTCACTAGAAAGAGGGCCACTGATGAGTGTGCATGATAATTTGAGTCTTGTTTGAGCTATTGTTTTGAATTCTTTCATTTATTTTTAATGGACTCCTCTAAACTTCCCATATGGAGTTGTATATCTGTTCGTGCATCAACCACTACAACTAAGGTAGTAAATTACTTATCAAAGGTAAAATTGAATGGTGAATCTAATTCTTCTACTTTTCATCACGTTCATCAATTTATTTTGAATTGTAAAAATCATGATATTGATGATGGTGTTACGTGCAATATTTTCCTCTTACATTGACAGATTGGTCCAAAGACTAGTGTCTTTCATTTCCAGTTGCCTATGTAGATAGTTGGGACCAGTTCACAAGTATGTTCTTCCATGCGTTTTTGAACTACGATTATGACAAGGTTTGTGATCAACTTGAAACACTTCATAGATTTGAAGGTGAGTCTTTTAATGATTTTCTCATTCAATTTAAATTAATTTGTTTACAATTTAAAATTGAAAATTTACCCTCTAGATTTGAATTAACAGGATGGTTTCAACACATTTGTTCTCTTGTATTTCTAATAATCATCATGAACAAGAAGATTCTATTGCTCGTAATCAATTTAATGTTGTTGATGAAAACATTGTTGACTCTATTCATGAAAATAATGTTGAAATAAATAATAAATAGAATTAGGAAAATATGAATATGACGGTTTCTAATCTTGATAATGTTAAAGAAGAAGTCTAACAATCAACAAATTTTTCTTTGAGTAGCATGCTTCTTACAACAGATTCCTCTAATTTTTCAAATTTTGTTCATGAATTGCAATTACATAATTCAGAGTATTTTAATCATAATTTTAAGGAATTCAATAATAATAATCCTAAAACCAATTCTAATAATATTAAATCTGACTTATGTATCATGAATATTAATGGAGTGACATAAATTGAAATTCGGGAATTAAATTGTAATTTTAATGACCATTTTGTAGAAAGGGAAGCTTTTCACCTCATCTGTTCCAATAGTCATTATGATTCATACCCTGATCTATTTAATAAATTGAACTTGTTTGATAATAGTTTAATAGTTTCTCTATATATGAATATTTTTCTAGAAAAGAAACGAACTATTGAAAATTTAACATACAACGAATTGTCTTCTAGCATGGGTCAGAATAATGAATTATTAATGAAATATTCATCCAATGTCTCTGAGGAATATTACAAATATTATTTTGATCATTCTTCTTATTCATATTTAACATTTACAAATAAAGAAGTTGAAGTCATTAATAACGACGACTTGAGAATTGAGAATGTTGAGACACTTCACCCTTTGGTGATGGTTAGGTTAGGCTCTCACATTCCTAATCTATTAGGTCAATCTATATTCGAAAATGTGAGAGATCTTAATTTATAAATTTTTCGAAAAAACTCACATCAAATTTATAATGGTTTCAATGATCAAGGGACCATTCCAGTTTACAATGCATATGGTGATCAATTTATTTTGAATTGTCATGATCATGATTGTTTTTCGCAAATACATTATCTTACTTCTTTTAAATTTTATGAGACTTGTGAAAACAAACCTCTTGTGAATCAATCCCAGTTATCTTGTATCATTAATGTAAATAGTGATGCAAGTTTATTTCTTAATACTGACAACTCTTTGCTAGATCCAATTAATTCCAATTAATACTAACCTGTTTATGATCCAATTAATTCCCTTACTTTGGTAGATAAAGAGAAGACTAATGGGTAAAATCAATCGATATCACATCCATTCCTTTAAGTAAAATCCTTTTGTACCACCTTGCTCTCTTCACCTAATTCCTAAATTGTTTTATCCAAATACATTTATTAAAAGGGTGTCATACGAGATTTGAAAGAACATTTGTGTTGGAAATGTATGCAAACCTGCCAGGGTACTGAACAGGCTCATTGGAAGCGAGTAAATACATGCATGGTATTGAGACAACCTCGTGGGGGTACAGAACAGGCCTGCTGGCAACGAAACAATGTTAAGAAAATAGATAATTTTATAACAGATGCATACTAATATCTAATAGCCTCCTAGCTATTATGATTATCCAGTAGTAGAGATGTAATTAAAGGCTAATAAATATTCCCTATATTTGGATTCACTATTTTGGAACTGGGCATTCAAGTAATTTCATCTTTAAAATATTATTTTTCTTTGATTTTGTCTTATGTGGGACCTTTCGGAATAGTTTTGAGTGTGAGAAATTTTTGAAATCTTTCTTTTCAATATTTAGTAAATTTGGTTCTATTATCTTAACCAAAGATAACTGCTTCTTCCCTGGGTATTGCCAATTGTTGTGGCAAAGAAGCCCCCCTTTATTTTCTTCTATGGTTGATTGAAAATTAGGGTCCCCTTTTATTTTAATATCATTTCTCCCTTTATTTTTGTTTGAATTTGTCTTATTTGATTGGTTTTATTATAAAATGGATTTTTTTCTTTTCACTAGACATTTAGACATCATCACAAATCCATTAATGTTGAGGATGCTCCTAATGTTATTTCCTCATGTTTACTTTAATTTCAAGTATTTTTAATGTTTAAAATTTCATTATTTTAAGCATGAAATTTAAAATATGATTATGATGAATATTTTTATATCTTATTGAAAATTGAGAGATTGATAATTATTTTGGAGTTAATTTCCTCAAACTTGTATAATATCATCAATTTAAAAACACAATGTTCAATTAAGTTACATATTTATACTTTATCTAGAAAGTGTGATATCAATCAGATTTGATTTTGTTAATTTTGGTTAATTAAGATTTGGAGATCTTGTAGTTCATCTTTTAATAGATTTTTTTATGAATTTAATTTCTATTTTTTATAGGTGTCTATTACAGATCTGTAGTTCAATTATAGTCTCCAAAATAGTTCATTTGGTGAAAATTATTCAAGGTGTAATGATTGGACAACATCTATTGGAAGATTCGTATCAGTTCCAGGAGAGGATATTCCATATTCCTTTATGAGAAAACGGTGATAAATATACTCAAATGGTTGAAAACGCACTTCCAAACTGGGTCTATTTACTTAATCTCTAAAGGATTTCCTCATATAGTGAACATATTGGGAGAAATAATGATTGGAGTGTCATGAATTTTCCTAGATTGGAAGCACACCAATCTTCAGGGGGAAATTTTGTAGATTCAATCCCATCCAAACAGTGAATCATTTGAGGAAATGATTTGAAACCCACTTAAAAAACAATAAAATTTACTTAACAAATAAAGTATTTTCTCATAAGGTGAATATATTTGGAGAAATAATGATCTAAGTGAGTCGAATTAGATTTCGGGTCAATTTCAGGACGCTAACTGCAAACTTACAGTATGCGAAAACCAAGAGGAATCTTGAGAAACGGTTGAAAACCCACTTCATAAACATGTTCATTTAACTTATGATGAAAGGAATCACCAAGAAACTCATTTTTTGGGGAGAAATCATATTAGAAAAGAGGTGGACTAGATTTGTTGTTATGCCAACTCACTGGAAGCAATTTTCCAGGTCAATGTTTGGGTGATCAGTGAGGAATCTATTCAAAGCGTTTAAAACCCACTTCATAAAAATTCTAATTTACCTTATCCTAAAAGCATTTGTGATGAAATGAAACTGTTTGGAATATATGATTCATTTTTTGGGAAGGTTCTGTCCAGAATTAATATTTTGTGAATTCTGTAGTTGATTTTGTTCATAATTATTTAGTTGATTGTTGAGAAAGTTTTGGATGACTCAAGGGGTATTCAACCTATAGGAAAAATGAATGTATAAAACCTTGCTTATTCATGTTTAATGGGGGTTCCATATCTGAAACTAGAGAGGACTATATGATAACTTTTGGAGCTAACAATAATAGTTTTCATTTCATTACATTGTTGTATTTGATTTTCCAGACTTATTTATTTGATGATTTTTTTCATTTTAGTTTGAATTATGTTTCACTAGTGTATTAACAATTGATATGAGCACTATTTTTTATCTCATTTGTTTTATGTTGGTGAATGCTTTGTTTAAATCTATCTTTGCAGGGTTGTACATGATTTTAACCAAGATTGAATATGATTTCATGGAGATTAGTTTGTAGTGATTAATAACTATTTATTGATAATTTTCAAAATTGTCTTTATTTCCTTTATATTGGATTAAAATGAACTATTTCATTAGTTCAATATAAATATCACAATGAAATCATTTTACATGATTGTATTTGGGTATATACTTGAGTTTTTTTATATCTATTTATCAAAATTATTTCACTGTGTATTTGATTGAACAACCTATAAATCCTTGAACTATTTTGATGATTTGTAGGTCCATCTTAACCCAAATTACAATCACAGTCCTTCCCTCTTCTTATTAGATACAATTTCTCTTGATTAGGAGTAAGGTTATCCTTCTCCTAATTAAGATAGGTTTTCCTTTTTGTTAACTTGCATAATAGATTAAAGCTGCATTTGCATTTTATTCCATAAAGTATCCTTTCGTAGGAGCAAAATCCAATGTGGCATAGTTGATCCCTTATGTCAGCCTTATGGTTGATTTCTTGCAAGCATGTTGCAAGAGAGTAATCCCTTTCCTTATTTCTATTGATGAAAGTAGGTAAAACATTATACATTAGCAGATATAAGGTTGTGTGTGTGTGTGTGTGTGTGTGTGTGTATAATAGTCCTCATTATATTAACATTAGATTAGGCTAGTCTTAGGACAGGGGTAAATGGAGACCCATAGAACTAGTCAAAATCACCATTCCAAATGAACAAGGGACTAATTGGGACCCTAACCAGGTGATCTCCTTATAATTTTGAACATGGTCATTTTTGGCCATCAACACATTGATACTATCATGGCCACTTTCTCATCAACCTGTCATCCAACCTATCATTGTCATTGTCACATCAACTTATTACTAATGATCAACCGATCATCCAATCTGTCATTGTCCCTGTGACTTCTTCACTGTTTATGTCATTGATATACCATCATCAACCATCTATAACTAGATCCACTCACATGGATACCAAAACCATCACCATACCATGTACACCAACCATGTACTAGAACATGTACCATACCATGTACATCAACCATGTACCAAAACATGTACCATACCATGCACCACAACCTGTACCATAAATATGTCTCACACCATGTACATAAGATGTGCCTCAAGCATGTGCCAATATATCAACAAGATACCAAAGACATGCCTCAACCATGCACCATAACATCGCCAACATGTAACTCTCAAAACTTGCATATAGATATAACTGTAAATTGTAGATGACCTAGTGCACTATCTTATAGACTTGTAGAACTTCCTCAGCCTCAACAACATTAAACTCGGTCCACTTAGAAACTGGGTGCACATAGAAACCCCAACATCACTTCTCAACTCTGCATACAAATGTACTCAAAATTTTACCTCAAATATGCAAACTTATGAGATGCACCACGAGCTCAATTTTCCATTTTTGATTTTGAGATTTCTATCTGAGGTACTTTTCTATGTATTTTCAAACTAATGAAAAATTCACAGTTTGCAAAGTCCCAAGACAAAATTTATAAAAGAAATTCCAGGATGACTTGTTTGAAACATATTTCAGGACCATTGAGGAATGTTGACTTCCACATAGAATATATACTAAATTATTGCAAGCCAATGTTTGAAATTTTAACCATAGATACCATGGGATAGTTAATCCATATCTTAGAAATTTTAGGGCCTGAAACTTATTAGAACATAAGTTATAGTGAAAATGCAAAACCTTCCTTAATTCTAGGCTATTCTAGAGAGATAACTTGTACATCATACCACACATTCAATATTTGATATCTAATTGTGAAGATCACACACAATCTAACACATAATTTACTATTTCTATTTAAATCGGTCTCACATAATTTTGATCCTATATGAATAAGTTATGACTATTTTACCTGGAACACTTGTTTAAGAATAGTTTCAAGACTAGTAAAAAACCCTATATTCCATAGAGTGTATATCCAAAATTACAATGTGTAACATCTCGCTCTTGCGCGCACTGAGTGGAATTATTCTTTGAGGACAACTATGTGCAAGTGATCTGGTTCATTATATGATTGGTTGTTTTGATTATGATTAGAAGATGTTGTGGATCTGTTGATATGTTATTTTTTCTATATTTACATTGACAGGTGATATTGACTAGGTTCTCTTGAGTGTTCAAGAATCTAGATGTTAGAGTATTTCGATGGCATCGATGGATCTCCTTGGACTCCGAATCGAGTCAGGGAGTGGACCGTTATGGTTTGAATGTTTTTGATATTACAGATGTGACACATGACTAGATATATGATGTTGATTGTTATAGCTGACATGTTTCTTTGATGGATGTAGGATGATGATAGCTTGTCGACCAGACTCACATTTGGAATAAATGGGTCACGCATGACAACCAGAGACATTGAATGAGAGGTGTGGCAACAACCCTGGTACAGCCTACTAGCACTCACACTATGGCTCGAACTGCAAGTTAACGATTACCTAGTTCGAGAGATCCATGATGTCATGAGGTCAGACTATGACAGTCGCTCATAATGATTCTAATGGGTGCATAATAAGGCAGGGTTCTTATTACTTAGAGGCCCTTAGTCTCCCACAAGATAACCTGGTAGAGTATTGACTCTAGGGGTTTGAAATCTACCAAATTCAATCAAGAGGTGAGTGGCACACTTGGAGCACGTAGTGCATCTTGAAGGGAACGTTGTGCAAATAAAACAGAAAGAGGTGAGAGGCACCCTTGGAGCACATAGTGCATCCTGAAGGGCACGTCATAATTTTAACTATGGTAAGTTAATAAACATAGTTCCTAGAAAACTATGCCTCCTTAGGACCCATTCTGCCTTAAAATAAATGATGTTATGAATAAAGTTTAATAAAAAAAATTTCCCTTAAGAACTGTCGCCAACCTAGTGAATTTAAAATCTAGGTCTAAGTAGAACCTTTTAACAAAAAAACCAATATAGACATGTAACAAGAAGGGGGGTAAAGAAAATTCAAACATTAATTATTAATGTAAAAATTTTTTTGGATGATTAAATTATTAAAAAGATAAATTGTTGTTTTTATTTAAACTTGCTAAATCTGAAGTAAGTAGAAAAGGGGAAACTTAAGAAAAAGGGAAATTCTAACTTAGTAGGGAATCTATCCTTTGGAACTTTCTATTTGTGAACTCAACTAGGCTTTAAGTAAGGCGTAAGTCATTTAATAAATGTAAGGGAATAAAGGGACACTGATGAGAGTTTGTAGGAATGATTTTAGGTGGGTGAGGGAAATATGAAAACTTAATTAATAAATAAATTGATTTCTGGTGCAACTAAGGGATCGAGTGACATGTGTACGGGGGAGGTTTGTCCTAATTAAATTAATAAAAATAATCTAATAAGGGTTTGGGAAACTAATCACTAGGGAAAATCTATAAAAAAGATGGCAGAGGAGGAGTATGGATCAGGTTTGGTATGCATAAGGTTACGCTGCAGAAATTTATCTTGACTGAAATTTTCTTGTGGGACTTGGGGATACCCAGATTGGACAATGAGTGGTAGATCGACCTTGTGAGGCGAGATGGAAAGATAGAATTCTCTGGTATTGTGTGTGTGGCCCCTTTGCGGCTCGGGGGACTCAGGGGGAAGAAGAGTACCCCTAGAGTTGGCTGGGAGGTATGGATGAGGTCTCAAGGGTTGGCAAGCTAAAGCGAGATGGAGCGCGAGCATCAGACAACAACAATAGAACCTTTGCCTTCGCTCAAGGTACACACATCTAAATTTCGCAAATTTATTTAGTTGATTGCATGCAGATTTACATCTAGATAGTATGAAATTTTGGTTTCTCTCTCTATAGTCCGTTGTTTTGTATGGCTTTATGATTCTCCCAAGATAGACTTCATCCTTCTGCAATTTATGGCCTCTATTGCTTGAGTAGCTTCCCTTTGTTTTATTTATCTATAGTCTAAATCCGATAGTGCATAAACCTTTATCCATTCTAGTTCCGTCTACCTGCTTCCCCTTATTTTTTAGTGCTGTGATAGTTGCCCCTGTTAGATTATTGGTTATTCTACCTGTCTCTTGTGGTTTTAAATTTGCCTGGGATATTATTTACTTTTGTGCAACCCTTGGTGCCTTATAAGTTTTAATTGATTTTAAATTTTATTTTTTTGAATGCATCAAGATGGCCACTGCAAACTTCTTTGCCCATGGCCTCCTGGACTCTCCCTTGGAGCCTTGCGCTAGGTGGTTGTCTAAATACATTGGACACCGAAAGGATGATTCTTGTCTTGGACGCTTGCATAGAATTAAGCGAGATTGAGCACCGAACACAAAGCTCTACCTGGGATTTTTTTAATCCCTTTTTAAGTGCTGCAGTTAAAAGTGGGATTGGGTATCGTTTCCATACCTGGAAGTGTTATGTGTTTTTTTCATATATCCTTGAATTACGATTAAAGGTTGGGTTGTGCTTCACTTTCATACCTCAAAGCATTATGTTTTTATAATCCATGTATTGCGAATTAAAATTTGGGACTGTGTATTGTTTTTTCCCTAGATTTATTGCCTCGAATTTTGTGGCGAGTACATTGGCAACGGACGAGTGAAGGGGATTTTAATTCGGGACTGTGTGTTGTTTTTACCTGGAATCATTGCCTCGACTTTCTGTGGCCTCTACATTAGCTTTGGATTGCATGAATGGGGGTTTTAAATATTGACTGTGTCTTGTTGTTTTGTGTAATGTTTTACTGAACTTGTCCCCACAAGTGGAGATGTGTTGTTCCCTACGTCCTTATTATTGTCTCAGTGATAAGGCCATTGCCTTCATTGTCATTCCACCTTGAATTGAAAATTTTGATTGCGATTTATTACCCTAGGGCAGTAGTGATTCTGGAAGTAATGATAATTATTGTCATTGACGTGGTGGACAGAGAATGTAAGGGTTGTAGTTTTTTGGAAATGAGTGTATGCTAGGCGACTTAATCGCTTTCCCAGTTTTATTGTTCTGAAATTGAGTTTTATTCCTAGTTTTTATTTTTTTTTGGATTATCACAATTTTTAAGCTATATTGCCTTACCTTATACTAGTTAACTAAATCGGGATTAGATTTTACTTAGGGACTGGCGGAATGGAAACAACGTGGGAATCTATGTTAATTGATTTTAGTATTTGATTGTTAGAACAATGCAACGTGGGAATGGGTGAATTTGTAACCGTGCCATATAATGACAGTGTAATTTATTGCTAATAACAATGCCAGGCGAATTTATAGAAACACCACATAATGGTAGTGTAATTTATAATTGTTTTGTTGATTTTTTAGAAGAGCGTCATATAGTAGGAACAAGTGAATGCCAGTATAAATTACAACTGGCCTTTAATATTTGATGGTTTCAGAACAACACATCATTTTATGAACACATAGAAGGAATATATATTATAAGCGAATATAATAGTTTTTTAGTGGTTTATAAAGGGCCCCAAGTTGAAGAACATGGGAATGGCAATGAAGATTGTAGTTGCCTTTAATAGATTTTCTGTTGTTTTTATAAATTTCACTAAGAAAGTTAAGCCTTGTTATATTTTAAGAAAAGCACTGATGTATTTTATATTTTAGGAAAAACATGGTTACATTCTTTCTAAATTAAGAAAAGCATAGTTATATTTTAAGTTAAGCAGTGTGATATTTTAACGAAGGCATTGTTATATGTATATGAGCACTTTTTTCAAAAACAATAATTAAAATACTTTATTTAAGTTGATAAAACCAATTTGTTTCTCTTTTCATAGTGTGCTTATTGATTTTATAAACTTAATCTACATTTGGTCTTATACTTATTTATTCGCATCTATACTAAATTCATTTTTCCTATTTGATATAAAGGTAATAGGTTATCAATGTTTATAATTATTTGGATGTCTTACTCAAAACTTTTCTATAATGAAAAAGGGAGATAAAAGTTGGGCTATAGTTTTGAAAACTATAAAGTTCATTTTTAACACATTCTCCTTTCACTTGTAATTTTAGAACGTTATCTTTCAATTTACAAGAAATTATGTTTTGTTATAGATCTTTTCTTTTCCATATCTAGAATTCTTCAATTTGATATTAGTTTTGTAATATGTAAAAGTATTTACTAAAAACCTTGTTATAATGTGAAGAAATTTTTAATGAAATAATAAAAAAAAGCATATAGAAGTAGACTATAATTTTGCAAACTACAAGGTTCTTCACTTTTAACACATTCTCTTTTTATTTACAAATTTAAAAAATCATCTTTCAGTAATAATGTATGTCAATGCTAGTGGAATTCAGGCATGTTGGATTTTATGTTGGGTTGAAGTTTTAGAATTATTTTGTTTGCGCATGGGTCCCTTGCGCCTCTGTCACAATGTGGTGACACGATACCTTATGATTGAGTCATTGCATGTGTTGATCGATAAGTGCATATCAAAACTGGCTTAGGATCATGTGCCTCTCAATGTGGATGATGTTGTTTTTGTAAGTAAGGTTGTACTCATTTTGTAACGTAAATATGATTATCTACCCCTTGCCGGGAGGGTTCTAGCTACCTGTGTCATTACATATGTTATGTTTGGATTGATTGATGTTGCTTTACCTTAGTAGGTGTTGTATTTCTTGTGTGAGGCATGATGTAGACACCTCCTTTTTCCTTAGAATAGTCACCATCCTTGAGACCTTAAATGGTCAAAATTGATGAGAACCTGGGCTTGAGCGTTGCTTATGTGTCTTGGAGGTCCTAACCTTGCAGGGTAGGAAGGGAGGGTAGTCATTTTTATTCTTTGTCTGATTGAATGTCGTGTGTTGCTTCTCGTTGCATGATGTGCTAGTATGATAGGTCGCTATGTTTATTGATGCACAATTTTCATGTGTTGTGTTTGTCGTCGTGTTGAGATGCTTGAATGTATTTTCGTTATTACTTCCTACAAAAAAAAAAAATTGCACTTGTTATGCAAGGCTTGTGGTCGTAATGACGGGGTTCGTTACATATGGTATCAAAGTCGGTTCGACCTGTGAATTGGGATCACTATGTCTTCCAATGATTAGATATTTGATTATAAAATGTTGCTAACTAGATTGATTTGTATTTCATGCAGTCAATCATGGTTAGAGGACGTCGCGGAGGGAGAAAACGGGGTTCTAGGGGAGGAGGCGTGACACCCCCAGTAAAATCCATGCTCAAGGGGTCTAACTCCCAGTGAGACTAAAAGGTTGTCAGGTAGGAACATATAGTTGTGGGCGATGTGGTTTAGCTGATGAGGTCCTTTCACAGGATGTCTGAGGCAATGATAAGTTGTTTGGATAGAGTTGAGGCCAGGGCGTCATCACCTCTTGAGAATCCACCATGTGCCCCAGTCAGTACTGGTAGCATTCACCATGAACTCGAGAAGGTTAAGTTTCCCAATTTCTTTGGTGCTTCGTACGATTCCACTGCCGAGGCATGGTTGGAGAATATGCCGACGAGCTTTGCACTTCTTGACTATACCTCCAACATGTAGGTCTGCATGGTAGTATTTAAATTGAAGGGGAGTTATCTTCTATGGTGGAAGATGCTCATGCCACAATTGAACATGGAAATCAAAGATGTGTCATGGGAACTGTTCGAGGAACAGTTCCGGGAGAGGTATCTATTTGAGGAATTCATTAGGTGTCATCTCAACGAGTTCAACACCTCGTGACAGGGAAGTCATATGGTGCCCAAGTACAAGGACCATTTTATGGGGCTTCTTTGGTATGCTTCACACCTAAATACTAAGAAACTTAAGGTCAACATGTTCATGTTTGGAATTAATGTCAACATTTGTGCAAAGGTGAGGATTTTGATGCCTCAAACCTTGAATGATGTTTCCCAGAAGTCCCTCATAGAAGAGGAAGATATTGTCAATGGGGGTCAGAGAAGGACTCCAGCATGACCAGCGGGATATGTGTCATTTAGTGCACAGCAGCATCAAACACCAGCTAAAAAATTCAACAGGACATCATGGCACCCAGAGAGGATCGAATTTCACTACACCTCAACAACCAATGCCTCAGCAACAGACTCCTTACAGATGACCACAACACCAGCAACAACGTCGACCGCAACAACAACAATTTAGGCTTGTTCAGTAGAACAGACCAAGGTTCCAGGTCGGTGGGCCTTCAACTTTTACTTTAGGTACCATGAGTATTGGATCTAAGAAAGGGTGTTGGACATGTGGAGAGCCACATTACCAATGTGATTGCCCAGTTGAGAGGACTAGAGCATCTGGATTATTCAGAACCACTACCATGGGATATTTGGGCAAGGCCCATGGGATTCATGTAGTGGTGAATAACCTCTAGGAAGAGCACCAGTCAACTGTGCTCGAGATGTTAGGTACGTCATTAACCAGACCCTTAGTATTTTGATAGATCCAGGTGCTATAGAGAGTTTTATTTCAGGTTCAACGCTAAAAATAATTAAGGTAAAGGTAGTTGATCAGGATGCGTTTAACTTTGTAGAAATGGCTTCAGGAGCCAAACAGAAGGTTGGAGGGAAGGTTGCATGATGTATCCTTAAACTGGGATATTTTTTCACTAGGGCCAACCTTGACATCATGATATTAGGGTCTTATGACATCGTTATCAGTATGGACTGGTTGGAATTGCATGAGGAAATACTCAACTGTAAGACGAAATGATTGAGCTTGATTGATGATGAGGGCTAGAGACGTGTTATTGTAGGTAGGAACAAGGGAATTTCCCTAAGGTTCATCTCTTCCCTACAACTATGGAAGAGAATGCACAATGGATGAAATCTTTATGTGATCCTTGCGTTAAATGAAAAGGGCATGGCAGAAGGACTAGAAAACCTTCCGGTAGTACGATATTTTTTGGATGTCTTCCTAGAGGAGTTGCCAGGGTTTCCACCTAAGAGGGAATTGGAATTTACCATCGACCTAAAACTAGGAACTGCACCGATATAAAGAACGCATTATTGGATGTCGACCCCAGAATTACAGGAGTTGAAAATGAAACTGAAAGATTTGTTGGACCTAAGACTTATACGTCCAAGTGTGTCACCGTGGGGTGTGCCTGTTATTTTCATATGGAAGAAGGATTGGTCATGGAGACTCTACAGTAATTATTGTCAATTGAACAAGGAAGCAATCAAGAATCAGTATCTATTGCCAAGAATTGACGATCTGTTTGATTAGATGAAAAGCGCAACATTTTTTTTGAAGATCAACTTGAGATCAGGGTATCACTAGTTACGAATCAAGGAGGATAACATCCCTAAGACCTCCTTTAAGACAATGTTTGGACATTATGAGTTTATTTTTTTACCGTTTGGACTAACGAACACCCCAAGGATATTTGTGAGTTTGATGAATGGGGTGTTCCATGAATACTTGGAAAAGTTCATCCAAGTATTCATTGATAATATTTTGATTTACTCTCAGATGATGGAGGAGCATGAAGATCACTTGCACTTGGTACTACAGTGTCTATGAGAGAACAAATTGTTTGGGAAGCTTTTGAAATGCTCATTTTATCCATCGAAGATTCACTACTTAGGGCATGTCATCTACGACGAAGGTATCATTGTGGATCCAGCAAAGGTCGAGGCTATTATGGAATGTCCTGCACCGATGAATGTCCCAGAAGTGCGTAGCTTCATGGGTTTGGGAGGATACTATCGACGATTTGTCGAGGGTTTTTTGAAGATAGAAAATCTGATTACAGAATTGCAGAAGAAGAACAAGAAGTTTATTTGGACCGAGAAATGTGTAGAAGAATTTTGAAGGCTCAAGGAGTTGTTGACAAACAAACCGATAGTAAGGGTCCCTAACATGGACGAGTGTTTATTTTTATGCACTAACACATGCGAGGAAGGCTTGGGTGGAGTCTTGATGAAAGATGGTCGAGTGATCGATTACATCTCTAGAAAGCTGAGAAGGCATGAGGAGAACTATGTGATGCACGATTTGGAGCTGTTAACCATTGTTTATACCTTGAGAGTATGGAGATGCTACCTTATTGGAGAAAAATTGAACTAAAAATGAACCATTGTGGTTTACAACACATCTTTATGGAAAGCGACATGAATGCACAACAAAGGAGTTGGTCGGAATTGCTTAAAGAGTACGATTTTAAGATTACTTACATAAAAGGAACAATGAATAGAGTGGCTGATGCGTTGAGTCAGAGACCATGCATATTTTTGGTGATGCCCTTCAGACAAATCTATGTGAAAATATTTTAACTTTACAGTGTGAGGATTACTGGTACAAAGAGGTCTAGGATTTTATTAGACAAAACACAGTGATGGTACGAAAATTTTATGGATTTACTATGGACAACGATAGATTATTGAGATTTAATAATCAGATTTATGTGCTACCCAATGACGTGTTGAGGAGTTTGATCCTAAACGAGGCTCATAGATCAATGTACATGTCTCATCTTGGACTCACAAAGATGAGGGAAGACCTTAAACCCTTATTCTTCTAGAAAGGAATGAAGGAAGACATAGTCAACTACGTGGAAAGATGTCTAGAATGTCAACAAGTGAAGGCTAAACATAGACATATAGCAAGATTACTACAACCACACATTATTCCAAAATCGAAATGGGAGGTCATTTCGATGGATTTCATCATTGGATTGCCACTGACGAAAAGAAGACAGGACTCAATTTTTGTAGTAGTCGACACTCTGAAGGAGACTGCTCATTTTATTCCTGTGCGTACGAAGTATCAAGCACCTGACATAACTAGATTTTTCATCAGCGAGATAGTGAGGTTGCATGGTGTGCCTAAGAGGATTATATCCGATAGAGGATAGATGTTTACAGGATGATTTTGGACTAGTTTCCAAGAGGCCTTGGGAACCCAACTTAACTTTAGTACCGTGTATCACCCAGAGACAAACAGGCAAACCGAACGAAAAAACCAAATCTTGGAGGATATGTTGCATATGTACGTTATGGACCAACAAAAGAATTGGGAAGAATTCGTGCCACTGGTATAATTTGCATATAACAATTGTTATAAAGGCAACATTAAGATGATGCCTTTCAAGTTTATTTACGACCGACCATGTAGGATGCCTTTGAGTTGGAATCATCTTAAGGATAGCGTATTGGTGGGACCAGAACTGATCCAAGAAATGGAAGACCAAATGAAAACCATAAGACAAAGGATAAAGGAAGCGCATGATCGATAGAAGAGTTATGTTGATGCGCATTATGTTGATCGTAGTTATGAAGTTAGTGATCGAATATTCTTGCGAGTGAAACCACATAAGAGTTCAATCAGGTTTGGAAAGGGTGATAAACTCTCTCCTAGGTTCGTGGGACCCTTCAAGATTGTGGAAAAGAAGGGGTCCATGACCTATCGACTAGCCTTGCCTGATTCTTTGAGGCATATGCATGATGTTTTCATGTATCTGTCTTGAGACATTATGTTAGTGATCCTACACATGTTATTGACATGAGTTCCTTGTAGGTATCAGACGAGGGTGTGCTCACAATGGAGGAAATATGCATCGCGGACCATCGAATTCGACAACTATGGCGTCGAATAATAGATCAGGTCAAGGTCCAGTGGAACAACTATAGTCCACACTCAACGACCTGGAAGGACACATATGATATGCGTCAGTAGTTTCCATTTGTGTTTGATAGCTAGACATATGATATTGTGATACACTTTATTTCGACACTTACATACTGTGAAACTTAGGGATGAAGTTTAAAACAATAGGGCATGTATGTAACATCCCTCTCTTGTGCACACTAAGAGGACTTAATATTTGAGGACACTTGCATGCAAGTGATCTGGTTCATTATACTATTGGTTGTTTTGATTATGATTAGGAGATGTTGTGGATCTATTGATATGTCATTTTTGCTATATTTACATCGACGGGTGTTATTGACTCGTTTCTCCTAAGTGTGCATGACTCTAGACGTTAGAGGATGCCGATGGCATCGATGGATCTCCTTGGCCTCTGGATCGAGTCAGGGAGTGGACTGTTATGGTTTGAATGTTTTGATATTACAGATGTGACGTATAACTAGATATATGATGTTGATTATTATAGCTGACATGTTTTGTTGATGGATGAAGGCTAACGATAGCTTGCCAACCAGACTCACATTTGGAGTAAAGGGGTCACGCACGACAACCAGAGACATTGAGGGAGAGGTTTGGCAGAAGCCCTGCTGCAGCCTACTAGCACTCCCATCGTGCCTCGAACTATAGGTTAATGATTACCTAGTTGGAGATATCCATGATGCCGTGAGGGCAGACTGTGACAGTTGCTCACAATGATTCTAAGGGGCGTGCAATAAGACAGGGTCCTTATTCCTTAGAGGACCTTAGTTTCCCACAACATCAGTTGACCGAGTATTGACTCTAGGGGTTTGAAATCTACCAAATTCAGTCAAGAGGTGAGTGGCACCCTTGGAGCACGTAATGCGTCTTGAAGGGCATGTCGTGCAAATAAAACATAAAGACGTGAGTGGCACCCTTGGAGCACGTAGTGCGTCCTGAAGGGACATCATGATTTTAACTATGGTAAGTTAATAAACCTAGTGCCTAGAAACATATTCCTCCTTAGGACCCGATCGACCTTAAAAGGAATGATGGTATGGGGAAAGTTTAATAAAAAAATTATCCCTTAAGAACTGTTTCCAACCTAGTGAATTTAAAACCTAGGTCTAAGTAGAACCTTTTAACAAAGAAAACTAAATAGACATGTAACAAGAAGGGGGGTTAAAGAAAATTCAAACATTAATTATTAATGTAAAAATTTTAATGGAGGATTAAATTATTAAAAGGATAAATTGTTTTTTTTTATCTAAACTTTCTAAATCTGAACTAAGCAGAAAAGGGGAAACATAAGAAAAAGGGAAATTCTAACTTAGTAGGGAATCTAACCTTTGGAACCTTCTATTTGTGAACTCAACTAGGCTTTAAGTAAGGTGTAAGTCATTTAAGAAATGTAAGGGAATAAAGGGATGCCGAAGAGCATTTTTAGGAACGATTTTAGGTGGGTGAGGGAAATAGGAAAATTTAATTAATTAATAAATTGATTTCTGGTGCAACTAAGGGATTAGGTGACATGTGTATGAGGGAGGATTTTTCGAATTAAAATAAGAAAAAGAATCTAATGATGGTTTGGAAAACTGATCACTAAGGAAACTCTATAAAAAGGATGGCGGAGGACGAGTATGGATCAGGTATGGTATGTGTAAGGTTACGATGCCAGAATTTATTTTGACTGAACCTTTCTTGTGGGAGTTGGGGATACCTAGCTCGGACAACGAGTAGTACTTGACCTTGCGAGGTGAGTTGGGAAGCTATAATTCTCTGGTATTGTGTGTGTGGCCCCTTTGTAGCTTGGGAGGCTTAGGGGGGAGAAGAGTACCCCTATTGTTGGCTGGGAGGTACCGCTGAGGTTTTATCGGTTGGTAAGCTGAAGCAGGACGGAGCACGAGCATGGGACAACAACAGTGAAACCTTCGCCTTCGCTCAAGGTACACACATCTAAATTTCACAATTTTATTTAGTTGATTGCACGTTGATTTACATCTAGATCGTATGAAATTTTGGTTTCTCGCTTTGTTTTCCATTTTTTTGTATGGATTTATTATTTGTGCAAAAGAGACTTCATCCTTCTGCAGTTTATGGTCTCTATTTCTTGGAGAGCTTCCCTTTGTTTAATTTATCTATAGTCCAAATTTGGTAGCGCATCAACCTTTATCCATTCTAGTTTCATCTGCCTTTTTCCCCTTATTTTTGCAGCGTTGTGATATTTGCGCCAGTTAGATTATTGGTTGTTCTACCTATCTCTTGTGGTTTTCAATTTGATTGGGATCTTATTTATTTTTGTGCAACCCTTGGTACCTTATACGTTTTAATTTCTTTTATTTTTTAATTTTTTTCTAAATGCATCAAGATGCCCACTGCGAACTTCTTTGCCCATGGCCTCCTAGACTCTCCCTTGGAGCTTTGCACTGGGTGGTTGCTTGGATACATTGGACACTAGAAGAATCATGCTTGGCTTGGACACTTGGATGGAATTAAGTGAGATTGAGAACCGAACCCAAACCTCTGCCTACGATATTTTTTAATCCCTTTTTTAAGTGTTGTGGTTAAAAGTGGGGATGGGTATCCTTTCCATACATGGAAGCATTATAAGTTTTTTTCATATATCCTTGAATTTAAATTAAAGGTTGGGTCATGCTTCATTTTCATACTCAGAAGCATTATGTTTTTATAATCCCTATATTGTGATTTAAAATTTGGGACTATGTATTGTTTTTTCCCTGGATTTATTGCCTCAAATTTCGTGGCCAATACCTTAGCAACAAACGAGTGAAGGGAATTTAAATTCAAGACTCTGTATTGCTTTTACCTGGAATCATTGCCTCAACTTTTCGTGGCCTGTACCTCATATTTGGATTGCGTGAATGGAGGTATTTAAGTGGAGACTTGTTTTTCCCTATGTCCTTCTTGTTGTCTCAGTGATTTGGTCATTTCCTTCATTGTCATTCCACCTTGAATTGGCATAATTTGATTGCGATTTATTACCTCAGGGAAGTAGCGATTATGGAAGTAATGATAATTACTTTCATTGATGTGGTGGACAGAGAACGTAAGGGATATAGTTTTTGGGCAGCGAGTGTATGCCAGGCAACTTAATCGCTTTCCCAGTTTTATTGTTCTGAAATGGAGTTTTATTCCCATTT
>JASDQU010245137.1:57995-69776 GCA_032191745.1 Picea mariana
GATGAGACAAACCTTGATGACCCTAAGACCTTAATGCCTGAAGAAATTCTTAAAATGACTCCCCTAATTAATTGTCGCCCAGTTCAAATCTAAACCTAAATTTAAAACATCTCTAAGATAAAATTTTGTTTAGCCTTAAGAAAAAGACCCTACAAAAATAAACATAAGGGCATAAACTAAAACCCTCCTAAGTATTAGTTAAAGTCTTCTTAAATTTAGGGGGGCTAAAGTGAAGAGAGGGATAATTTAATCAAAATCTGTGGTTTTAATTGTAAAAAGGAATAAAAATTAATTAACATGTGAGAGTATAAAAGTTATGAATTTAAAAATAAAATGAAAAGATTAATTAGTGCATTTATCTTTTTGGTTTAAAAAAAAAGAAGGAAGGAATAAATAATAGAAATAGGGACACTAGTAATAAAGGAAACATGGTAAAGGAAAGTAGGGGACATACGGTAAAAAGCAAAAAGGAATCAGCAATTAAGAACTTTCTAAAATGAACTAAATTTAGCAACTTCAGTATAGGGAAAGTTATTAAAAGCATGTAAGGGGATCTAGGAACACCTAGGAGTAATTTTAGGAGTGACTCTAGGTGGGTGAGGGAAATGAGTCTTTTAATAATTTTAAAGAAAATAATTTTGGAGAAATGTGGGGGATGAGTGACACTTGGACAACAGAGAATTTTTAGAGGTTTTTCTTTAAAACTTAAATTAATAGTGATTTAGGGAAAGTAGGTGGGTCTCAAAATTCTATAAAAGAAGGGGAAGATGAGGAAGAAAAGGGGGAACGGTTAGCGTAACGTTACGCTGCCGGATTGTGGCTTGACTGATTGCTTGTGAGGAATTGGGTTTTTCTCAGCTCGGATTGGAGTGGTAGCTCAGCCTTGCAAGGCAAGCTGAGAAGCTAGACTTATCTTCTGGATCTTATGTGGCCCCTTTGCAGCTCGGGGGGCTAAGGGGGAAGCAGAGTACCCCTAGCGATTGGCTGGGAGGTATCGGTGAGGTCTCTACGGTCGGTGAGCGGGAGCGGCACGGAGTGCGGGAAGCAACACGGAACGCGAGGATGTCATCCGAGGCAGGCGGCGAGGCAATGGTATGCTTTTCTTTCGTAGAGTAGAATGCATTAATCTTATGTTAAAATATGAAATTGATTGTTGACTTGCGTCCTTCAGTACGACCTTGGTGTTTGGGGTATCTCGTTATCTTGTGGGTTGTTTTGCGCCTCAACTGATAGAACACCTGTGATTTTACTGTTGTCATTTTTGTATCCGTACATCTCGATGTGAACACAAAAATATTACTTGATCTGTGTTTTGGCTCATGTTGGATTCACTTGTTTTAGTTGACTTCAGCATAGGTAATTATATGAAAGATGTACATATTAACCCTGCAAATTTTGGATGAATTTATAACTCTGCATTTGCAATGGAAGAACAATTTTAACCCCGTAATTCTTGTTATTCTTGGATAATTACAAATCAGCGCTGCGTATAGTTAGATAAGTTTTAACCTGGTGGGGTTGTTGGGTTGGGTTTCTATTCTTCCAGATCCTTTGAGCAGGAAATTCAGATCTTGCTTGAAGCCATGTCAATTCCTAATGCATGTCTAAGTTAAATTATATTCTGGTGACCGCACAGTGATACCTCCTTTGCTGGGGTTATTGAGTTTCTTGGGCTCAGCGAGTAGTATCGTTGGGTGGTTTAACTTCTGTTTTATGTGCCCCAATTTCTTCGTTTATGTCATGGGAGTTCTTTACAGGCTCAACAATTTTGTTAGATCGTGCTGATTTACCTTCTGTAAGACGTGTCATTGCTGCAACGTTAAAATTGATGGTTCACGCATTCAACCCACCTGTGTTAAAGACATCTTGAATTTTGTGACTGCAACCTCGTAATGTTTGATTGGCACCCACTGTGGCATGGTGGTGACAACTTTTTATTTTCTTGTACTTTTGGTTTACTCTGAGACAAGGAGATGGGTACCCCGTCTGTTCAACGATAGCCTGGATAATGGCGGTGGAACCTGCATACGCTTCCCTGTGAAACTAATCTAACTCTGTCTGGTGATTTTGGCTGGTCTTGCGTTTTATATGCTGGCAGCATGGTTATCCTTTCATGGTTTTTTCCCACCTTCCCGAGGCAAAACGATGCCAAATCCTTCTTGACTGCATATTGCTTAACCGTAGAGCGATTCTATGTTGGTTGCGTGTGGCTTTTCTTCAGGAGCTGCCTTCTTAATTTTTTTGGGGCCAAGCATGCACGGGCACCCATCCCTTTTTCCGGTAAATTCTGGCAACCTTCACGATTTTCCTTTTTACCAGTCTCTTTTTACCTCAACTGGCAGCGTGAGAGATCCTTTCCAATTTGCGCCTCGAATGACGACTGGATTGATTCTCTGTCTTACTATCCAAGTTTTAATGATGCCTCAAAATCTGCCCCACTGTCGGTACTGTGTCAGCTCCTTGCCATTCGCCTAGCGTTAATCTCGAGGCCTGGTCCTTCGCCCTCTCATTCTTCTTAGGTAGATTTCTGTCGATTCTTAAATAGGTTAATGCCACTGTACCGAAGCTGCACACCCCGGATGGTTTCCCTATTGCCGTATTCTCATAAAATTGTTTTATAAATTAAATATTGGAGCATAACTTATTTATATCTCCATTTCGTATTCATGTTATATATACAACCTGCATTTATTTCTTCCTTCAGTTTAATCATGTGGTTTTTACTTTAGATGACAAATGGATGAGTGCTTCTCTATTGAGGTTTTGCTAAGGTTATATATATATATATATATATATGTGGTTACATTAGAATTTATTTGTTCATAATTATTTTTATGATAAACAACACTTCATTAAAAACGACTTCATGATAACTTCATATTCCAGTTAATCCTCCTTGAACATTTAAATCATCAAAATATGATATAATATTTACTTGACCTTTTTATTTATAAAAGATAAACGTAATCTTTTTGTCTTTTTGGTTGGTTTATTTAATGGCAACCTCTTGGTTATCAGATATCTCAATAATATCAAGTTACTGGCAATAAATTATTTAATTTTAAAATTTACCCTATATACATTGTTTTATAATCAAGTTCTTCAAGAATTCCTATTGAAGTCTCCTTTTTATGCAAAACGTTTACCTGCCAAAAGAAAAGAAAATATCATTGTAATGAAGTTATGTGATGAAATGGAGTTAGGGTAGTGAGTAAATTATAATTAATTATATCACCTTACTTTATAGCATTATTAATTATATCACATTATTTATAGCATTATGTAGGAATGATGTTATGGTTATGATTGGGTGTTGAGGTAGTTATTAAATTCTTACTTTCCTTTATATTATTCTTTTTACCTCCTATATTTTAACTTAATGGAAGGCCAAGAGGTAATGTGATTGACATTTATATGCAGGGTTATTGAAAGGAGATATTTTGTTATCATTTTATGGTAGTGTGGATGAATGTTGTCAAAATTGGTTAACATATAAAAATGCAAGGTCTAGAATCTAAGTACAATCCGTCATTATGAATTGGTATTGGGAAATTGCAATTAAAAGTTTTTACCTTATTTTAGAGTAGACTTGGCGACTTGTGAACTGATGAAAAATACAAGCAGTAACGGATTGGTAAATAATGCTAATTGAGTCGAGGTTAATGCCTTGTTCTTGATGGTTGGTTGTTGACGGAGTCCCTTTGGTGTTGCACTTTCCGTAGTGGTCGTGGTTTTTCCATATTTATTATTGTACTGGGTTGGAATCAGTTTTATTGCTTGGTTTGCTTGTGTCGGGCGGTATGTAGACTCCCCCAGGTAGTCTTAGGAGATATGTCTGTGTGTGTAATTATTTCGTGTAAAGAATCCAGTGCCGTATCAAGAGTCTCGGGCCCTTTAAAGGCAGGGTTTCTACTCTTGCGACACACCTGATGGAGATTACTAGTTTCTGCCTAAGCAGTCGACCAGGAGCCTATCTGACCTTCTCTCTCTCCAGAGAAGAGAACTAAGATTAAACGCCCTGCTTTCCTGTGCAGAAATAGTAAGATCTACTACTATGGATTCTTCCCTCTGTGTTCGTACTGTGCATAACCCAGTATGTCGTTAAATGTTTGCGTTGTGTGCCTTATGTCTACGGTCGTTTATGGCTTACAGTTACGTGTTGTGCACCTTGTGTCTATGGTCGTTTATTGCTTACAGTTACTCGTTGTGTTCCTTCAGTCTTCTTGTGATGAACCTCGTGGTTGCGTCTTGTTGGTTGTCGGGTGGTGACGTAGAGTCAAGTGTGTCTGTTACTTCTACACGCGCGCACACACCTTAAACACGGTCAAAAAAATTTCACCTGTTAAAGAGTAGTTGTTGTAACGAGGAGAACGTTACAATTCCAGTTTGCAATGCATATGGTGATCAAGTTATTTTGAATTGTCATGATCATGATTGTAATTTTTCACAAGTACATTATCTTACTTCTTTTAAATTTTATGAGACTTGTGAAAACAAACCTCTTGTGAATCAATCCTAGTTATCGTGTATCATTAATGTAAATAGTGATGCAAGTTTATTACTTAATACTGACAACTCTTTGCTAGATCCAATTAATTCCAATTAATACTAACCTATTTATGATACAATTAATTCCTTTACTTTGGTAGATAAAGAGAAGACTAATGGGTAAAAATCAATCGATATCACATTCATTCCTTTAAGTAAAATCCTTCTGTACCACCTTGCTCTCTTCACCTAATTCCTAATTTTTTTTATCCAAATACATTTATTAAAAGGGTTTCATACGAGATTTGAAAGAACATTTGTGTTGGAAATGTATGCAAACCCACCAGGGTACTGAACAGGCTCATTGGAAGCGAGTAAATACATGCATGGTATTGAGACAACCTCGTCGGGGTACTAAACAGGTCTACTGGCAGCGAAACAATGTTAAGAAAATAGATAATTTTATAACAGATGCATACTAATATCTAATAGCCTCCTAGCTATTATGATTATCCAATAGTAGAGATGTAATTAAAGGTTAATAAATATTCCCTATATTTGGATTCACTATTTTGGAATTGGGCATTCAAGTAATTTCATCTTTAAAATATTATTTTTCTTTGATTTTGTCTTATGTGGGACCTTTCAGAATAGTTTTGAGTGTGAGAAATTTTTGAAATCTTTATTTTCAATATTTAGTAAATTTGGTTCTATTATCTTAACCAAAGATAACTGCTTCTTCCTTGGGTATTGCCAATTGTTATGGCAAACAAGCCCCCCTTTATTTTCTTCTATGGTTGATTGAAAATTAGGGTCCCCTTTTATTTTAATGTCATTTCTCCCTTTATTTTTGTTTGAATTTGTCTTATTTGATTGGTTTTATTATAAAATGGAATGTTTTCTTTTCACTAGACATTTAGACATCATCACAAATCCATTAATGTCGAGGATGCTCCTAATGTTAATTCCTCGTGTTTACTTTAATTTCAATTATTTTTAATGTTTCAAATTTCATTATTTTAAGCATGAAATTTAAAATATGATTATGATGAATATTTTTATATCATTTTATTGAAAATTGAGAGATTGATAATTATTTTGGAGTTAATTTCCTCAAACTTGTATAATATCATCAATTTAAAAACACAATGGTCAATTAAGTTATATATTTATACTTTATCTAGAAAGTGTGATATCAATCAGATTTGATTTTGTTAATTTTGGTTAATTAAGATTTTGAGATCTTGTAGTTCATCTTTTAATAGTTTTTTTTATGAATTTAATTTCTTTTTTTTATAGGTGTATATTACAGATCCGTAGTTCAACTGTAGTCTCCAAAATAGTTCATTCGGTGAAAATTATTCAAGGTGTAATGATTGGACAACATCTATTGGAAGATTTGTATCAGTTTCAGGAGAGGATATTCCATATTCCTTTATGAGAAAATGGTGATAAATATACTCAAACGGTTGAAAACCCACTTCCAAACTAGGTCTATTTACTTAACCTCCAAAGGATTTCCTCATAAAGTGAACATATTGGGAGAAATAATGATTGGATTGTCATGGATTTTCTTAGATTGGAAACACACCAATCTTCAGAAGGCAATTTTGTAGATTCAATCCCATCCAAACAGTGAATCATTTGAGGAAACGATTTGAAACCCACTTCAAAAACAATAAAATTTACTTAACACATAAAGTATTTTCTCATAAGGTGAATACATTTGGAGAAATAATGATCTGAGTGAGTCGAATTAGATTTCAGGTCAATTTCAGGATGCTAACTGAAAACTTACAGTATGCGAAAACCAAGAGGAATCTTGAGAAACAGTTGAAAACCCACTTCATAAACATGTTCATTTACCTTATGATGAAAGGAATCACCAAGAAACTCATTTTTTGGGGAGAAATCATATCAGAAAATAGGTGGACTAGATTTGTTCGTATGCCAACTCACTGGAAGAAATTTTCCAGGTCAATGTTTGGGTGATAAGTGAGGAATCTATTGAAAGCATTTAAAACCCACTTCATAAACATTCTAATTTACCTTATACTAAAAGTATTTGTGATGAAATGAAACCGTTTGGAATATATGATTCATTTTTTGGGAAGGTTCGGTCCAGAATTAACATTTTGTGAATTCTGTAGTTGATTTTGTTCAGAATTATTTAGTTGATTGTTGAGAAAGTTTTGGATGAATCAAATGGGATTCGACCTATAGGAAAAATGAATGTATAAAACCTTGCTTATTCATGTTTAATGGGGGTTCCATATCTGAAACTAGAGAGGACTATATGACAACTTTTGGAGCTAATAATAATAAGTTTTCATTTCATTACATTGTTGTATTTGATTTTCCAGACTTATTTATTTGATGATTTTTTTCATTTTAGTTTGAATTATGTTTCACTAGTGTATTAACAATTGATATGAGCACTATTTTTGATCTCATTTGTTTTATGTTGGTGAATTCTTTGTTTAAATCTATCTTTGAAGGGTTGTACATGATTTTAACCAAGATTGAATATGATTTCATGGAGATTAGTTTGTAGTGATTAATAACTATTCATTGATAATTTTCAAAATTGTCCTTATTTCTTTTATATTGGATTAAAATGAACTATTTCATTAGTTCAATATAAATCTCACAATGAATTCATTTTACATGATTGTATTTGGGTATATACATGAGTTTTTTTATATCTATTTATCAAAATTATTTCACTGTGTATTTGATTGAACAACCTATAAATCCTTGAACTATTTTGATGATTTGTAGGTCCATCTTAACCCAAATTACAATTACAGTCCTTCCCTCTCCTTATTAGATACAATTTCTCTTGATTAGGAGTAAGGCTATCCTTCTCTTGATTAAGATAGGTTTTCCTTTTTGTTAACTTGCATAATAGATTAAAGCTACATTTGCATTTTATTCCATAAAGTATCCTTTCGTAGGAGCAAAATCCAATGTGGCATAGTTGATCCCTTATGTCAGCCTTATGGTTGATTTCTTGCAAGCATGTTCCAAGAGAGTAATCCCTTTCCTTATTTCTATTGATGAAAGTAGGTAAAACATTATACATTAGCAGATAGAAGGTTGTGTGTGTGTGTGTGTGTAATAGTCCTCATTAGATTAACATTAGATTAGGCTAGTCTTAGGACAGGGGTAAATGGAGACCCATAGAACCAGTCATAATCACCATTCCAAATGAACAAGGGACTAATTGGGACCCTAACCAGGTGATCTCCTTATAATTTTGAACATGGTCATTTTTGGCCATCAACACATTGATACTGTCATGGCCACTTTCTTATCAACCTGTCATCCAACCTATCATTGTCATTGTCACATCAAGATATTACTAATGATCAACCGGTCATCCAACCTGTCATTGTCCCTATCAGTGACTTCTTCACTATTTATGTCATTGATATACCATCATCAACCATCTATAACTAGATCCACTCACATGGATACCAAAACCATCACCATACCATGTACACCAACCATGTACCAGAACATGTACCATACCACGTACCAAAACATGTACCATACCATGCACCACAACCTATACCATAAATATGTCTCACACAATGTACATAAGATGTGCCTCAAGCATGTGCCAATATATAAACAAAATACCAAAGACATGCCTCAACCATGCACCATAACATCACCAACATGTAACTCTCAAAACTTGCATATAGATATACCTGTAAATTCTAGATGACCTAGTGTGCTATCTTATAGACTTGTAGAACTTCCTCAGCCTCAACAACATCAAACTTGGTCCACTTAGAAACTGGGCGCACATAGAAACCCCAACATCACTTCTCAACTCTGCATACAATTGTACTCAAAATTTTACCTCAAATATGCAAACTTATGAGATGCACCACGAACTCAATTTTCCATTTTTGATTCTGAGATTTCTATCTGAGGTACTTTTCTATGTATTTTCAAACTAATGAAAAATTCACAGTCTGCAAAGTCCCAAGACAAAATTTATAACAGAAATTCCAGGATGACTTGTTTGAAACACATTTCAGGACCATTAAGGAATGTTGACTTCCATATAGAATATATACTAAATTATTGCAAGCCAATGTTTGAAATTTTAACCATAGATACCATGGGATATTTAATCCATATCTTAGAAATTTTAGGGCCTGAAACTTATTAGAACATAAGTTATAGTGAAAATGCAAAACCTTCCTGAATTCTAGGCTATGCTAGAGAGATAACGTGCTATGCTAGAGAGATAACTTGTACATCATGCCACACATTCAATATTTGATATCTAATTGTGAAGATCACACACAATCTAACACATAATTTACTATTTCTATTTAAATCAGTCTCACATAATTTTGATCCTATATGAATAAGTTATGACTATTTTACCTGGAACACTTGTTTAAGAATAGTTTCAAGACTAGTCAAAAACCCTATATTCCACAGAGTGTATATCCAAAATTACAATGTGTAACATCCCGCTCTTGCACGCACTGTGTGGACTTATTCTTTGAGGACACCTATGTGCAAGTGATCTGGTTCATTATACGATTGGTTGTTTTGATTATGATTAGGAGATGTTGTGGATCTGTTGATATGTTATTTTTTCTATATTTACATCGACATGTGCTATTGACTAGGTTCTCTTGAGTGTTTAGGACTCTAGATGTTAGAGTATTTCGATGGAATTGATGGATCTCCTTGGACTCCGAATCGAGTCAGGGAGTGGACTATTATGGTTTGAATGTTTTTGATATTACAGATGTGACACATGACTAGATATATGATGTTGATTGTTATAGCTGACATGTTTCTTTGATGGATGTAGGATGATGATAGCTTGTTGACCAGACTCACATTTGGAATAAATGGGTCACGCATGACAACCAGAGACATTGAGTGAGAGGTGTGGCAACAGCCCTACTGCAGCCTACTAGCACTCACACCATGGCTTGAACTGAGGTTAATGATTACCTAGTTCGAGAGATCCACGATGTCGTGAGGGCAGACTGTGACAGTCGCTCATAATGATTCTAATGGGCTCATAATAAGGCAGGGTCCTTATTACTTAGAGGCCCTTAGTCTCTCACAAGATAACCTGGTAGATTATTGACTCTAGGGGTTTGACATCTACCAAATTCAGTCAAGAGGCGAGTGGCACACTTGGAGCACGTAGTGCATCTTGAAGCTAATGTCGTGCAAATAAAATAGAAAGAGGTGAGAGGCACCCTTGGATCACATAGTGCATCCTGAAGGGCACGTCATGATTTTAAATATGGTAAGTTAATAAACATAGTTCCTAGAAAACTATGCCTCCTTAAGACTCGTTTGGCCTTAAAATAAATGATGGTATGAGTAATGTTTAATAACAAAATTTTCCCTTAAGAACTGTCGCCAACCTAGTGAATTTAAAACCTAGGTCTAAATAGAACCTTTTAACAAAAAAAACTATATAGACATGTAACAAGAAGGGGGGGGTAAAGAAAATTCAAACATTAATTATTAATATAAAAAAAAAATTGGACGATTAAATTATTAAAAAGATAAATTGTTTTTTTTATTTAAACTTGCTAAATCTGAAGTAAGCAGAAAAGGTGAAACTTAAGAAAAAGGGAAATTCTAACTTATTAGGGAATCTATCCTTTGGAACTTTCTATTTGTGAACTCAACTAGGCTTTAAGTAAGGCATAAGTAATTTAATAATTGTAAGGGAATAAAGGGACACCAATGAGAGTTTGTAGGAATGATTTTAGGTGGGTGAGGAAAATAGGAAAATTTAATTAATAAATAAATTGATTTCTGGTGCAACTAAGGGATCAGGTGACATGTGTACGGGGGAGGTTTGTCCTAATTAAATTAATAAAAATAATCTAATAAGGGTTTGGGAAACTAATCACTAAGGAAACTCTATAAAAAAGATGGCAGAGGAGGAGTATGGATCAGGTTTGGTATGCATAAGGTTACGTTGCAGAAATTTATCTTGACTGAAATTTTCTTGTGGGACTTGGGGATACCCAGATTGGACAACGAGTGGTAGATCGACCTTGCGAGGCGAGATGGAAAGCTATAATTCTCCGGTATTGTGTGTGTGGCCCCTTTGCGGTTTGGGGGGCTCAGGGGGAATAAGAGTACCCCTAGAGTTGGCTGGGAGGTATGGGTGAGGTCTCAAGGGTTGGCAAGCCAAAGCGGGATGGAGCGCGAGCACGAGACAAAAAAAATGGGACCTTTTCCTTTTCTCAAGGTACACACATCTAAATTTCGCAAATTTATTTAGTTGATTGCATGCGGATTTACATCTAAATAGTATGAAATTTTGGTTTCTCGCTCTGTGGTCCATTGTTTTGTATGGCTTTATGATTCTCCCAAGATAGACTTCATCCTTCTGCAGTTTATGGTCTCTATTGCTTGAGGAGCTTCCCTTTGTTTTATTTATCTGTAGTCTAAATCCAATAGTGCATAAACCTTTATCCATTCTAGTTTTGTCTACCTGCTTCCCCTTATTTTTTAGTGCTGTGATAGTTGTGCCTGTTAGATTATTGGTTATTCTACCTGTCTCTTGTGGTTTTAAATTTGCCTGGGATCTTATTTACTTTTGCGCAACCCTTGGTGCCTTATAAGTTTTAATTGATTTTAGATTTTATTTTTTTGAATGCATCAAGATGCCCACTGCGAACTTCTTTGCCCATGGCCTCCTGGACTCTCCCTTGGAGCCTTGTGCTAGGTGGTTGTCTGGATACATTGGACACCAAAAGGATGATTCTTGTCTTGGACGCTTGCATAGAATTAAGAAAGATTGAGCACCGAACACAAAGCTCTACCTGGGATTTTTTTAATCCCTTTTTAAGTGCTGCAGTTAAAAGTGGGATTGGGTATCGTTTCCATACCTGGAAGTGTTATGTGTTTTTTTCATATATCCTTGAATTATGATTAAAGGCTGGGTCGTGCTTCATTTTCATACCTCGAAGCATTATGTTTTTATAATCCATGTATTGCGACTTAAAATTTGGGACTGTGTATTGTTTTTTCCTTGGATTTATTGCCTCGAATTTCGTGGTGAGTACATTAGCAATGGACGAGTGAAGGGGATTTAAATTCGAGATTGTGTATTGTTTTTACCTGGAATCATTGCCTCAACTTTCTGTGACCTGTACATTAGCTTTGGATAGCATGAATGGGGGTTTTAAATATTGACCGTGTTTTGTTGTTTTGTGTAATTTTTTACTGGACTTGTCCCTGCAAGTGGAGATGTGTTGTTCCCTACATCCTTGTTGTTGT
>JASDQU010245138.1:16021-75650 GCA_032191745.1 Picea mariana
TCTTTAAATTAAATGTGCCCGAGCCTCGCTGATGGATGAACGACTGAGATGACCTCGGTGCTTTTAACATGAAAATCCCGAAGGGCCCCACTTGTGGCTCAACTATTGCGCCGTGTGTCCTTCAGATGGATGGTCGAGATGGTATTTGATATTAGAAGAGGGCTGCCTCTATTACCAGGCTTGCTCGACGTGACCGGGTGCTAGGACCATAGGCTTAGCTTCAGAGGTGTTTATCAACATTTCGGGGTTCGGGGTTTCGAGATGTGAAATGATGAGGGACTTTTACCCTTCGAACCCCTGAATGCCGATATGTCGACGTGACTAGATCTTGCACCATGCGTCACTGGATCGGACGACCCAGATTTAGTCTTGAAATATAGGCGCTTTCTTTGACGCTATATATCGGGTAACTTGGTAGCCCCGAAATCCCGATGACCGTTGATCTGCTTCGTCGCTTGATCCTTGCCGTTGAAATCAGACTGCTCGCTCGCTTGATTTAAGCCCGAAATGGACTTCTTCTGTGAGTTTCGCTCGACGCTTATGGCTGCAGCCTTTGAATAAAACTCATCTGACCGGTTTTCAAAACCCCACTTCTATGCGTTTACACCAGAGGCCTAAAATCGGAGAGGAAAACACCCCTATACAAGAAATGTTGCTAACACCACCCATGGGATCAACTCAAAGTATCACAAGATACATTAGACATTGCACCAAGCTTCATCAACTATCATCGAAGGAATACAGGAGTACTACAAGAAATGAATCTGATATGTCCTTCAAGAAGTACATTTTCTACAAATCAACACACTGCAATCGACATCATCATGCATCACTTACAAGCAAAAGAACCAAAAGAACCATTGAAGATGATCATCCAAGGCACTACAGGAACATGAAAATCCTACCTTATAATTGCATCAAAGAAACACTATATTCTCAAGCACCCTCTGGACATAGCCCACCATTGCTTCTTGCCCCTACTAAAGTTGCAACATTTAACATACATGCAACCACTATACATGCAGGAATTATGATTCCTATCAAGGACATGAGGCCTTTACATGTTCAGTCCCTTGTAGTGTTCCAAGAAGATATGAAACATATTCACTACATTCTAATTGATGAGATGAGCTTCATAGGATCTAGACTTTTTGTGCAAATTGAAAATCGCTTGCGTGAGGCGTTTCCAAAAAAAAAATCATTGCTCATTCCATTCTTGTTCAATAATTCTTGTGGGTGACTTGGGTCAATTACGACCAGCAATGGAAAAACCTCTTTATGCAGGAGAAAATCCAGGAAGGAGCTTATGGACAATCTTTACCACTGTAGTCAAGTTGGAAACAATATTCCGTCAACAAGGCATCTCTGTCACCCAGTCCCGCTTCCGCCAGTTGTTAGCCAACCTTTACAATGCTACACCAACCATTGATGATTGGAACCTCCTTCAATCTAGGACTGAAAAATTCTTATCCGTTGAAGAACGTCTATTGTGTGATTCTCTAGTCCACCTATTTGCAACAAACATTCTTATTGACAACCATAACAAGTTCATGCTTCAATCCTTGAATAAACCAATCGCACGCAGTTCTACAAAATTACTTGGTGCTTCAAATGCACACCATCATGATGGTGATCAATTGGAAAAAACATATATTGCTATGTATAGGCCAACGAGTTATGTTATCCTGCAATTTATGGGTCCAAGCAGAATTAGTCAATGGTGCTCTCAAAGTAGTCATGAAAATTGTATTTGCACCAGGAACTAACCCTCCACATTTGCCAACATACGTTGTTGTGGAATTTGATAAATACATTGGCCCTCCATGGGACCAAACCCAACCAAAGGATGTACCAATTCCACCCATACAAAGGAATAATAAGAAACAAATCCCTCTTAAGATGGCCTGGGCATTGACTATCCATAAATCTCAAGGCATGACCTTGACAAGGTCTACCATTGGCATTGGACACATTGAACGTCAAGGCTTGACCTTCACGACAATGTCACACAATACTACTATAGAAGGAATGCAAATAGCACCAGCGTTCTCCTTCGAATGCTATGAAAAAATGAAGGATGTTGCTTATGTCTCACTATGAAAACAAGAAGAGGCACACTTATCTTGTTTGTTGCATACCTTCTAGATTCTTCTATGTTGTAATCATACTTCTATACATGAATTATTTGACTTGGACCATACTTCTATACATGATATGAAAGAGTTTCAAACATTTACTACCAAATACCTATAAATCATACTTTGACCTAAACACCTTGCAACAAATCACGTTTCTACTCATGCTTAATATACCATTACAATGCTACTCATGAAATAATATAAAAAAAAATTATATTATTCTTTCCGACGTTGCCTTTCCCCAGTTCAGGGGTATGCTAGTTTTATAATTATGCAGAAGGTGTTCTTTAAAAGAGAGGTTCTCAACTAATTTCGTCACCTGTCCAGAGCTTGTTGCAACATGCCATCTGTCCTTGTAAAATCCTATCACATGTCGTCCTTATCGCACGCTCCGCTATTTTACAAACCCGTTCCTAAAAACACGCTAAACAATCCATTTGCAGTGTTAAATATGAAAATATCACAAGTCGTCCTTATCGCGCGCTCCACTATTTTACAAACCCGTTCCTAAAACCACGCTAAATAGTCCATCTGGTCAAAATGCTAAACTTTGAGTTAGAATCCTCTATATGATAATTCTAAAACCTGTCCATTAGAGGTGAAATATTGTTAAAGTTTTTATTAATTATTTTATGTGAATTGAAATGCTTTGTTGTAAATTAGTGGTGAATTATAAATGTAAAATGGCGATATTATGAAAGTTCTTGTCGTGACTTGGTAAAGGGATTCTTTTCTTCAAAACCATGAAGGTTCAAATTAAATTTCTGTAAATGGTGTTTTATATTATTTTAATATAATTTATTAAATTTTATTCTTCAATTGGTCTTATATTATTTTAATATAATATTAAATTTAAATCTTGAATTTCCAAAATGGTTAATAGAACCATTATTACATTAATATGACAATGGTATTTCAGATATGAATTTTGGAATATATTCATTGTGATTATATTAAATTTTGGTTTCAGAATTTTGTGCTTTGGCATTGGTTGATTATTCCAATTTACTAAACCCTATTTTTATAGGCCTCTAATGTAGTTGCCTTCGCCCATCCATGAGCAATTTAGGTGTTTTGGCATTGGTTGATTACTCCAATCCAATTTTATATCGTCTTTATGGCTAATACTAATATACAAAAAAGAAGAAAAGTGTAATCATAATGTAATCATTGTACTTAAACCCTATTTTTATAGGCATCTAATGTAGCTGCCTTATTTTGTGTGTCTAACTTTTCAAATATATTTATTTTTTTGTTCATTCAACTTCTTATATGATAAATACATATAAATAAATAGATATTAGTGGCGCATCCATGAGTAATCTAGGTGGGAATTTATTAAACTCTTATATGCACTTATCAAGGAATTGGAGTGAATGTTTCACAGTGATTCTAATTGAATCTTAAAATTCTAATATGCATGTCTCTTTCTCTTGAAATGAGATCAGTATTAATTTATCATTTTATTATCCACTAAGTCACTGAAAGGAAATTGTAACTTGGCCACAAATGAGTTTAGGATGCTAAGACTTAAGCTACAAACAAGGAGATTTTTCAAAATCTTTATGATAAACACAATTATGTATAGAAGTTGTTTAATCTCTTAACACATTTTGTTTTGAGTATGAAATAAGTTAACATTTTTTTACTTAATCTTGATCATTTTTATCAAATTTGTAATTAAAAATTATTATTTATAAAATTAACTAACTTTTGATTATTACTTAACTATTATTTATTTACAAATCTTATCTTAAAACAAAAATCATGTTATTTTAATGGACCATATGGGACATGTCACTTATATATAATTAGTTTATCATCTAAATAAACTAATAGAAATGTGATGTGTCACTTAGATATAATTAGTTTTTATCTAAATAAACTAATAGAAATGTTTAAATAATTTAAGGGGAATTATAATTTAAAGGGAATTTTTATATTATTATTATTAAATGAATCATAAGATCATTTTAATAATTATTTGTTTGAGAATTTGTTGGTTATTTTGATAATGGCCTCTTATATGAATCTCAAATTGGTGAAAATCTTGTGTTGCAATCAAATTTGAACATGGGTTTCACCCATGTTCCCCTCCATCTTTAAACATAATCCCATATAATTTAAAAGATCAATTAAATAAATTACAAATGATATGGAAATAAATTATATAAATTACAAATGATATGGACATAAAAGAGAAAAATACAGTAAGTGTTTATAATGATGATGGTTAGGATGGTGATGGTTAAAGTCCACTAAAACCAAATGACCTTTAAGAAAGGTAAGAAATTACTTAGTTTGCTTTAGAATTTTATTTATGTGCTTAAAAAGCTTTAAGAGAAACATTCATATATAACCATAGTTTTGATGAGTTAAAAGGTTAGGAAGGTTGGTGTTATAACAAATATTTTGAAAATGTGATTTAATGTGGGTATACCTAGGCAATTTTAAGAGAAAGGAATACAAGTTTTTTACAAATAAAATTTTTTGTTTACATTTTTTTGTAAACACCCATAACATCATGGTATGGCATTAAAATAAACACTTGTTTTTTTTAATAGTTTCTTTTTAATAGCATATATGATAATAACATGCTTTAACTATATTATGAAGTGGGTTGTAAATGGACATCGTCAGAAGAATTATACAAAACAAGAGGAATCCATACATCAAAACAAGAGGAATCCACACATCTAGAGTACATATACATGGTGTACAACATGCATAGTCATGGAGTGAATTCACATGCAGAGTATGTAGTCCTGCAAAAGTTATATGGGATAAGTTTATTGATATGAGAAGAGGTAAGATGTGTCAAATTGACAAAGCATATACACCTAATTTTTATTTCTTTGTCAGTGTGACATAAGCATTGTCCTTCATTTTTGCAAAATGTTCAAATAAGAAGGAGGGTAATATCTCAGTGCGACATAAGCAATGTCCTTTGTTTTTGAAAAATGTTCAAATAGGAAGGAGGGTGATATTCACAATCATGCTATTGATTTGAAATGGGATTTTGTTGTGAATGTTAGCTCTTGTTGTTCAACCTTTCCAATGTCTATGGTTGCATTGGATAGAGTCAGGTTTTGAGATGTGTATAGTAAATACACATGCACTCCAAGATACATGAGTCACCACTGACAATGAGAAAGGTTCCTACAAAGGAGAACATATGCATGTGTTGTATGAAGTAACAACAACAATAAGGAGAACATATTTATGTTCAATATGGTGTAGTATTGATGCTAATTTATTATTAAATTCGACTTGCAACGTGATTACCACTCTAAAAGTCTTATCGGCCCTTTCTAAGTATTTCATTGACAACTTGTCACCCTTGTTAATCGATTAGATTTTGCATTACAAGGGTGATGGAAAACATCAACATATTCCAACCATGTGATGTTTATTTGAAGGACAATATATGTATCTCCACTTATATGCATCTTGTATTACAGGTATTCATAGTTGTCCATGAATTAAGGCTCACCTTCATTGTGGTTTACAAGAACGTTTTATAATCTTGGCTTTCACACCACACATACATCATAAGCCTTAAAGATGGAATCAAACCAATTTGACCATGAAGTGGCCTTGTGATGTACGAAGACCTTTAGGGTTTACCACTTAATTTTATTTACCAATAATTTCTTGCTAAATTATTGGTAAAAGAAAATCCTTTGAGTAAACGCAGTAAGCCAATGGTATTGATTACAGAGTTTGATCCTTTCAAGATAATTGAACCTGTGATCTCTCCAATTTTGAGGGAGAAAAGTCACATATAGCTCATGACCTCTTTAGCTAACCCTAAAACTAAACCATTAGTAATTATATTAAAGATTTTTAAGAATTTCAAAGTAAAGTATAAATGTCATATGAGATAACATTTATTTTTAATTTTAGTAGTCCAATAAATCATAGATTTTCCCCTCCCCTTAATTTTAATAAAACTTTTCAAATTAAATACTCATATTCGATATTAATAAAAAAAATCAACTTCGATTGAAACTATCTATAAACCATGATTTTCAATTTCAATCATCTATCAATGGACCATGAATTCAAGGGGGAAATTAACTAAAATAAGACTACTTAGTAAAGAAATTTTATTAGAGATCCTTAAGCATGGGAATGGTGATTAATTTTTTAATTCATTGCATTAGAACATTTTACAAATTTCATTGGTTTTGGTGTAGGTTGTTCCCTGGTTTGGTAGCCTAGACTTCATCTACTTCTCTTGAAGCCTCCAGTGCCTCTCCCTCTCTACATGGAAAATAAAAAGGTTAGTGGTGTTTTGTTCTGTTGCAAATTTCTCGAGGAAATGTTATAAATGAGACAAGTTACTACTTATGATATATTGTTAATAGTGGGTAGTGAAGGAACACACCTTCACTACAATTTCATGCACCACAACTATAGAAGGAATTTGCATTGCACCAACATTTTCCTACAAATGCTATGCAAAAATGAAAGATACTACCTATGTCTCATCCAAAAAAAGAAGAGGCACACTTGTATTCTTTATCACTTACATAATTACATTTTGCATCCATGATCACTACTCTAACCTTGCCATTCTCTTATGCCATAGGGGAGGACACTATGTCGTAGCTTCTTCTATGTTTTGAATGTAATTTTATAAATGTATTGTTTAATCAAATGATACAATTGAAAATATCATTTTTGTTTGTATCATATGCATATATGTTTATGCACATGTTTAGTGTTTTCCAAGGTAATTAGAGGATAATGTGAGGAATATCTAGGTCTTTCCTATTTTGAGAAGATATATATATTTTGTCTTACAAACAATTAATGTAAAATTAACATTAACCACATGGCTTTGTATTTACTATTAATTAGTGATGATAATAAAAGTTTCATTTTGTTTTATTTCATTAAGTTTCATTTTGTTTTATTTCATTTTCATAACAAACTCATCCAAAAAAAGAAGAGGCACACTTGTATTCTTTATCACTTACATAATTAAATTTTGCATCCATGATCACTACTCTAACCTTGCCATTCTCTTATGCCATAGGGGAGGTCACAAAGTCGTAGCTTATTCTATGTTTTGAACGTAATTTTATACATGTATTGTTTAATGAAATGATACAATTGGAAATATCATTGTTGTTTGTATCATATGCATATATGTTTATGCACTTGTTTAGTGTTCTCCAAGGTAATTAGAGGATAATGTGAGGAATATCTACGTCTTTCCTATTTTGAGAAGATATATATATATATATATATATATATATATATATATATATATATATATATATATATATATATAGTCTTACAAACAATTAATGTAAAATTAACATCAACCACATGGTTTTGTATTTACTATTTATTAGTGATGATAATAAAAGTTTCATTTTGTTTTATTTCTTTTTCATAACAAATTATGTTTTGATATCTAGGTAGCACATAGCTTTAGATGATATATAGAATTAAACAAAATACGAATATCTAGGTCGTTCCTATTTTGAGAAGATATATATATTTTGTCTTACAAACAATTAATGTAAAATTAACATCAACCACATGGTTTTGTATTTACTATTAATTAGTGATGATAATAAAAATTTCATTTTGTTTTATTTCATTTTCATAACAAATTATGTTTTGATATCTAGGTAGCAAATAACTTTAGATGATATATAGAATTAAAAAATTTACGCATGTAATATCTTTTGTTTTTGCTATATACTTGGAAAAATTTATTACACCATTCACTTCTCTATATTATCATTGTTTCACTATTTGTTCCCTCACTAAGTATAATGATCATAAAAAATGTTACTCAATTCTTTTCGGCGCTCCCTTTCCCCCACTTTGGGGGTATGCTAGTAATATTTTAGGTTTAGATATGATAATTTAATAAGTTCATATTCATGTAATGAGGGTATACTTTCTCTTAGTTGTTAAAATTAGTGTAGAATATAAGAATTTATATATTTAGTGAGGTAATTGATGAGATTAATAGTAAATACTAATATTTGGCAACAAGGTAGAAGAAGGCAAATGCTTTAAGGTTAGATGGTTATAAAACAATGATGTGGAATGTCTCTCTAGAGAATTTACACAGAAGCCATGTTAGAATAACTAAGGAGGAAGATGTGGTTATGTGGTCAAAAAATAAAACTTTAGAATATTACTTTGTTAGGTTGGGCTATTAAGCAAATTTTTTATATGAGCCTGAAAATAGAGCTTAGTGGTGGAAATTGTTATGGAAGGTAAAGACTCTAAAAAATCTAAAATTTTCTTGTGGTTAATTTTAATGAATAAAGTGGCACCAATATATTCCTTTAGTTTCTACTATCATAACAACCTAATAATTACGCTCTTGGCAAAAACAACAAGCTAAAGACTCTACAAAAAAACGGTGCTAGGGTTTCAACGCCTATGTGCGTGCATTAATGGCCCCTCTGAGGGAGAGGATCCACCTCCGGGATCCCCGTCCCCAAATCTACAGGCCTTCCAGGCCCTCATCTCATCTTACGCTAAAGCTCCCAAGCCCCCTCCCTCCCAATTCGTCAAAAAGGCGGCTGGAATCCCCAAGGTTACTGTATTCGCTCGTTCAACGCGATCTTTAGCACTCAGACTCGCAGATCGAGGATTAATAGGCCAATTCACAGGACTGTGGCCATCCCCAAAATCCATGCACATCTGGTTGGAAGCAAACTGGTGCAATTTGATCAAGGGACAATTGTCGGCAACCTTCTGTGGTAAGGGATTCTTCGCCTTTTTGTTCAAAAAAGAAGAAGATAGAGATTTGATTTTTCGAAGCGGTCCCTATTTCATGGGGCCCAGAGGAATGTACCTGAACAAATGGACTCCAGACTTTAGCCCAGATAATGATATCCCCTTAGCAGTCCCAATATGGGTGAGGCTACCCTTCCTCCCCCTCCATTGTTGGAATGGTGAAACCACTAGAAACATAGGAAACACCCTCAGCAAGTACATCGATCGTGTCGAACCCCAGGAAGGCCTTTAGGCCTACGCCAGACTGTGTGTAGAAGTGGATCTGGAAAAAGGTCTCCCAGAAGCAATACAACTGAACTTGGACAGTTGGTCCTACATTCAACAGGTACACTATGAACAAATTCCCTTCAAATGTAAAATATGCCACGAAGATGGACATTTTTCAAAATCTTGTCCCAGGCCAAAGACATGCAGGACCAAGATCCCAAACAAGATCAATGCCAACAGCCAAAAAGGAAAAAAACAAATGGGAAAACCCAACCTATTCTGATTCAAAACCAAAGGGAAAAACCTCCTGATCCAAAATAAAAAAGTCTCGAATCCCCACAAAAAGGAGAATCAAGATATAATCGATATGCAGAGCTCCACCAAGATGGTGACCTCTAAGAAGTAAGGGAATCCCAAGAAGAAAACATTGGAAAGGTACAAGAAGAGGAAAGAAAAGGAAATGACAAAGCCCTAGAAAAGGAAAAAGAAGTCTTGGATCTAAGTGGAGAATCCTCAAAATCTCTCCACACCCAAAATATGGAAAATCCAGAAATGTAAGAAGAAGCGAGACAAGACTCCTTAGAAAGTGAATCCGACCTAGAATTAACTCAAACTTTAAACAACAGGAGACCTGGAAGGAAATCACACATAAATAAAAGAGAATCGACAACAGATAGAGAAAAGGAACTAGGCATACAAAAAACAATCGAGGAAACTCTAAAGAAAGATGGAAAAAATGGGAAGAACAAGGCAACCCAACATAAGGGAACAACTTCACAACCCTCAAGAGGGGGGGCACCCAAACATCCTGATAAATGATGAAAATCGTCTCTTGGAATTGTAGGGGATTAGGAAGTAATCTCAAGAAAGAAGAAGTCAAAAAATTGATACAAGCAAAAAAACCTTCAATCCTCATGCTACAAGAGATTAAAATGAGGGAGCAAGAAACCCTCAAAGACCTGCAAAAAATCTGGAACAAATGTGATGGTGGTGCAGTGAGCTCCAGAGGGGCTTCAGGCGGAATCAAAATTATATGGAAGATGGAAGATTTCGATCTACAAGCTCAAATGCAAACCCAATTATGGCTTATGGTAAATCTTCTCAACAAAGTCTCAGGTATGCTTTTTTCCATCATCAATGGCCAAACAACTATAATGAAAAAATTGAATGTTGGCAATCCTTGCTAGACCTTGTCAAGGACAATCCTCCCCAAAACCTCATTATTGCAAGAGACTTCAACACAACCAGAGCCTCAAAGGAAAAAAGAGGAGGCTCGGTGGTAAGAGATCAATTTCAGGAATGATTGAAGGACCTTATCTCGGACTTGGATCTCTATGATGTTCCCTCGAACAAGGGAATATACACTTGGAATAACAGAAGAGCAGGGCCTGGACACATATCCACAAGATTGGATATATTTTTTATCAGTAGCTCACTGTTGTCCCTCCCCGAAAAGCCTTGCTCAATGAAAATTCCTTAGGCAAGCTCGGATCACCACCCCATGAGACTAGCCTTCGAAGCTCAATAGAACCGGGGTCCTATTCCCTTCAAACTAAACCCCCTCTGGCTGGAAAGACCTGAGATCATTCAATCCATATCCAAGATATGGAACCAGTGGATCACAGGCTCACCAAATTACATCTGGGAGAAAAAGCTCAAACTAGTTAAGGACCTCTTAAAGAGCTAGGATAAAAACACAAAGCAAAGCAAAGCAAAAAACAAAAAGTCTCAGCTGGAGGCTCTTCAAGAAGAAATGGAAATTATAGAGATTCAACAGAACCTCCTCACCCAAGAGAAAAAACTTCACAAAGAGTACCTCCAAGCTCTAGCTGAAGAGGAAAATGACTGGCGACTTAAATCTAGGAGTCTATGGCTGAAACCAGGAGACCAACATACTTCCTTCTTCCACAATCAAGCCAAAGTTAGGAACTGGTCAAATCAAATTTTTGAACTCAAAACTCTGAGGGTGAAATCCTGAAGGATATTGCCCAAATCAAGCAGCACGCCTCCTCCAATTTCCAAAATCTGTACACCACCTCTGGCAAGGATGAGGATCACCTTTATTAATCCTTTCTCTAGCATATTCCTCGAAAGATTACTGAGGTTGAAAACACCCACCTTGACAGACACATCGAGGAAGCATAAATCCTCAGAGCATTGAACCAATTCTAAGATGATAAAGCTCTGGGTCCTGATGGCTTCACCTTGCATTTCTATAAAAAATGTTGGCATATCATTAAGAAAGACTTCATAAGAATGGTACGTTTCGCTCACAAGGCTAAAAAGTTGGGTGGAGAAACTAAATCTTCTTTCTTGGCTCTCCTCCCAAAAGAACCTCGAGCCTCCTCCCTTAATCTCTTCAGACCCATCTCCCTGTGCAACATTTCCTATAAAGTCTTGTCCAAAATAATTGCAAACAGACTCAACCCCCTCTTCAGCCCGCTAATCCTTCCAAACCAAGGAGGCTTTGTAGTTGGTCGCCAGATTTGGGACAAATTCATTCTTGTCCAAGAGGCAATCCATGCCAGTAGCTCCTGAGGGGACTCTAGCATGGCTATAAAACTAGACTTGGCCAACGCTTTTGACAGAGTGGAACATAACTTCCCCTTCAAGGTTTTGAGAAAATTCGGTTTCAGTCAGAGCTTCATAGATTGGATCTACTCCTGTATCGCCTCTCTTTGGATAGCGCCCCTAATAAATGGCAGACTAGGTCCCTTCTTCAAGGCATCCAAGGTCTAAGACAAGGCTTCCCCCTTTCCCCCTTGCTCTATTTGATCATGGCCGAATCACTAAACATAAATCTCGAATGGGAAAGTGCAAATGCCAACATTCCTTGAATAAAAATCGCTCAAGGAGTAAAAAGACTGAACCACTCTCAATTTGCAGACGACACAATCCTCCTAAGTGGAGCTTCCAAAACCCTGGCTAGAAGAATCCTCCAAGTCCTGGATACCTACCTTACAGTTTCGGGAGGTCTCCTAAACAAAGAAAAATGCCAAATTTATACCTGGAATGTCTCGACAATTATCAGAGTGGGAATAACTCAAATCATGGGGTTTTCCATTACCCAAGACTGGAAATCCTTCAAATACTTAGGCCTTCCTCTTTTCATTAAAGCGCTCCCTGGAGAGTTTTGGCACCATTTCATCCAAAATATCAGGGAAAAGATGGAAAAATGGAGGTCACGATGGCTCAATCCAGCACGTAGGGTAGTGTTGATCAAATCCGTTCTCTCACCCCCCCCCCCCGTATCAATTCTCTACCCTTCTATCCCCAAAGGTAATCCTTAAAGAAATGGCCCAAATCATGTGCAAATTCCTGTGGTAAGGGGGAAAATCCAACCACAAAAAATTCCACTTGGTAAATTGGGAAACAGTCACTCTGCCCAAAAAAGTGGGGGTCTGGGAATCAGGGACCCCGAAATCACCAATTCTGCAATGGGATCCAAACTCCTTTGGAGGATAGTTTCAGGTGGTAATGACTGGTGGAAACAGGCACTCATCAACACGTACAGACTAGGTAAAGAAAAAGGAGTATGGAAAATCTACAAACCCATCAAACAAGCTGTCAAATATGGAAATTAATAAAGGGCGTTGCCCCTTTCTTCAAAGAACACCTTTCTTGGATCCCGGGCAATGGAAAACAATTAGAATCTGGCAGGACCAAATCTTCGGGGTGACTTTCAACCCTCGTGAAGGAAATATCATGGAGCTAAAATTTTGGATTCTAGGCACAAGTAAGCGAACCCTATACGACATCTCAACCTGGAATGACAATGGAAGTTGTAGAGACTGGAACTTGGGGGATGCCCCACAACATCTGATAGCATAGGCTCATCGCCTGACCATGCTTCTGAAAGGGGCAACCCCCATTCAAAAAACCTTTCCAGATAACAGGGGTTGGGGGGACAAAGGATACTCGGTCAAATATGGTTATAAAAATATCCTCGATATCACAAGAGACTATCAAACCTCAGCAAAATGGAATAATGTCTGGAATCGAGACTCCCTCCCCAAAATCAACTTCTTCACTTGGACTCTAGTGCATGATAAAATTTTAACAGGGGAAAAACTCATGAAAAGAGGCTTTCATGGCCCCTTCATCTACCCTCTTTGCCAAAATAGTCAAGAGAAAATCAACCATTTATTTTGGGATTGCTCTTTTGCGAGAAAGATTTGGATCTTAGCCTTTGGGGATATTGCTAGAAATATAAGATGACCCTCTTCTCCCCATCCCAACCTGGGAAACTGAGACAAGTACTACCGGGGATCCTTCAAGGACAAGCCAGCTCTGAAGCACATTTAGTGGGTGATGCCAAAGTTTATCTACTGGCAGATCTAGATAACGAGAAACAAAAAAATCTTTCAAGGTAAGGCCTCCCTTCCCCAAACAACAGCTGCTAAAATGAAGTTGCTGCTCTCAAAATCCATAAATTCAAAACCCCTAAAAATAGAGGACCCAACCAATTGGACCGCCCGGGAAAAAGACTAGATGGAAAGCTTCAATCTCAGGGCTTCTAAGCACATCAATGCAGCAAATAGATCAAGCTGGCAAGTTCACAACACAATCAACATAGAACTATGAATCCAAAAGAAAAAAGCCCATACCCTTTGTTTTGATGGAGCTTGAAAGGGGAACCCAGGGGAGGCAGGCACGGGGGGGGTACTCTTTGATCCCGGAGGAAAAAAAGCCTCAAGATACCATTGGAATATGGGGACAGAAACTAACAAAAAAGTCGAGGCTTACACCCTCTTTAAAGGAGTACAACTAGCCCAAACCAAGGGAATCTGAGAGCTTGTAGTTCTAGGGGACTCCAAAACCATAATAAGAATGATGATACAGGGAACAAACCCCAGAGACCCAAGCCTAAAGAAAATCATGGACAAAACCAGATTGGTCTCCCGAGATATTAGAACCACCTTCTACCACATTCTAAGGGAAAACAACAGTGAAGCCAACAAGATGGCCAATGCAGCAATAGGGGCAAAGTTGGGTGCCCTAAGTATAGACGAGGTCTCAACCCTAGCGCCCTTTACTAATGATCGTCTTGGATTAGAAGATGGCCAATGCAAGAAGGTGCTACCCTTTGGGTCCAACCAGAACTCATGGGCACATGGGTAGGAAGGAATGTTGCCACGCCCAAAATAAGAAGGAAGGGGGCTTATTCGCACAACTAATATTGGGCCCACCGGGTGAATGGATAAGCAACCCCAACAACACAAGGTGGATTCTTGCAATCATCCACATGGATAAGGGAAAATGCAGGCCCACCAGGTGGCATGCACAACACGCGGATCTCTCTGCCTGAGACAACGAGGTGGTCATCATCATGGAAAGTGTGAAATCTCTGGTTCACGTGGGAAATCCGGACTCTCTCCCACATTTGTGTGTGATTGCGGTATGATACTTTTAATTACCACAATGCAGTAGCTCCTTCGTTGTCAACCTCACCTCCACCCTCCCTTCCATGGCGTCAGATGGAACAGTTTGTAGGAATCCTCCCACGAACTCGTAGGTAAGTACGCCATTTCCTTTTTCAGAAATCATGACGTCGTCCTTGTCCAGTGTATGGCTCTTGTGGGATTTCCCATCCGCTCGTTTGTCGTCTTTGGTCCGAATGTTATTTATCCTATCTTCCTCGCCACCCTCACGGTATGCCAGGATTTTGTTAAGAGTAACCTGGATCTCTCTTTTCCCTAGCTCTGAGTCCTACTTCCTGGCTTTCGAGACTCCCTTCTCCCCCATCCTCATAGCCTAGTTTGGCCCCATGCTTCTTCACGCCCCCCTAAATTCTTACCCTACTAATCCTCATAACTACTATGCTCCTTTTTTTTCTAGGTCGTTCTATGGCTTCCTGATCTTTATCCAATCTTCTGTTCCCCTACAAGTCATCCCTTTGTGTTTGCAGGCTAGCCTCTCCTTCTGCTAGAATTTCCTTCTTTGCTCCATGCAGAACCCTCAAGAGACGTTCAGGTCTGGCCACTCCTTAGGAAACAACGAAATGCAGCAAGCAACTATATCTTAGGAGGACTCGGGAAGATGGCCATAGGATGACTGGGAAGTAGATTGTGGTGGTTGCAGTAGTCTAAGAGTCCAAATGGGCGCAATGAGCGCCAACCATGCCTTCAAGATGGAGACCTTATCCCAGCACTGATTTCTAATAAGTAATATTCAATATGAAAGTGACGCCCAACGCAACCAAATTGAAACCAACCGCTTGAACATCGAGATGTTGCAACAAAGATTGGATTAGCTAGATGACTTGCAGGCTCCCCTGAGCAACTCAGAAGACCAACAGGGTTACTCAAGGAACGTCCAATCAAACTCAATCAACCAAGTTCTAGACCTGAACGAACCCCTCCCAGAATTCAGGGCGAACATGCAAAAAACAAAAGTGGAAAAGGGTAATTACGCTAAAATCTTTGTATGTTTTTCCGAATAATATATATCAGTGGCTCCTTTTGTTGAATATATACAGGAAATTCAACATACAGAAATTTTGAAAATCATGGGGGGTGCTACTTACTATATGACAATCCCTGCTTTTGTAATCAACTCTCATTGAGAGGGAACTCGACACAGTCTGTGAGGACCTTTTTTTTGTAACACCAGTGGATTCATCCACATAGTTAATATAATTTCTCCAGTTTTTGTTAAAAAAAAATAAAATTAATGAATAAAGTGTTAACTTGGAATAATCTATAAAAACAAGCTAAATAGGGGCTTGGAATATGTATTCTATGTAGGGAAGATGAGGAGATTGTAACACATTTGGTCATAAAATGCACTTATGTCAAGCAATTGTGGGAAAAAGTGGATGAGTTCATAGGTTTAAAGGATGTTTGGGTGGGAGATTTTGTAGAGCAATGCATAAGAAGTACTACAAGATATTGTGAAAAGTAATACAAAACAAACGTACATTTAGACCATGACTCATCAAATGCAAAGATAAATGTGCTTTGGACATTATTCATGAAACTCAAGGCATTCAGATACATTTCCATACACAAAGGATGAATCTTTCTCAAGATGCATTCACAACAAAACAGAGGTGAGTCATTCGTTCAGATATCCTTTCTCTCTCCTATTTACGCACATAATATCTCTAAACATAAGCATTATCAAAAAGACAAACTGCAGCTCTAACTTTTATACAACTCACATACAATCCTCTACTGAAAGAATCACTACTAATGAACAAAAACCCAACCCTTTCATATTCTCATGCATCCCCCATACCTCCCACGGAGCGTGGAAATCATAACAACCTTACCAGCTGACCCATGACCTCGACCATGATCAATCAAGTCGTTACAAAAATGGTTACAATCATTGAATATCTTCTAAGATCTAGCCTGCATGTGGTTTCTTTGAGTCCTTGTGTGTAATACAAAACTAGGTTGGTGTGCACAGTATATCCTTGGATGGTGCAGACGCTGAACTTGGAACCGTGAGGTGCATATTCTTGGGCGCCCGCACAATGATGACTTTTGGCACATGTGTAGTCTTTTCAAAACCTTAGGGTGCGAATAGTCCATATGGAGAAATAAAATCCTTCTAGGTTAATTTTAGACTTAAAGGCTTGGCCAAAAACATCCATGTTAATTTAGGAGGTGTTCTAAACTTAACAATGAACAATGGAAAAGTATTGGCGAACAATCCAAAACAAGATACTGTAGTTGATTATTTCTCTTAGATGTATGCAGATCCAGGACTTTGTGAAGTGTTATCTAATATGTTGATTCCAACATCAAAGAATTATAGAAGTCGAATGAATGGGGTTTCAAAAAGGTTAGATAAGGTTTTGGCAGAAGAGAAAATTTTCGAGGCTAAAAGGTTGAAATCATGGAGAGGGTAAGGATCGTCTTCAAATCACCTCTCTATTCTACGTCAAAGAAAAAAACATGACTATAAACCTTAGAGACCCTTTAAATTCAATCATACATGGCTCGAATAAGGATTTAGAAATATGGTTACATAGAATTGGAGGAAGTTTGAGACAAACTCAAGAGAAACAACTCAAAAATAAAAAAGGCCAATGGACAAAGAAAAGGCCAATGAAGCTCAAAAAGAGTTAACAAAAACTGAGGTACGTATTATGTTATTGTTTGAAAGCAATAAAAGAGGTATCTTTATAGAGAAAGAGAGCAAAAAACTAAAACTTTTAAGAGAAAGGGAAAGTTATAGAGCAAGAATTGGAGTGGAGATTGAAAAGTAGGGCTATTTGGTTGACAAAAGGTAACAAAAACACTAAATTCTTTCAAAATTGAAGTGGAGTGGAGATTGAAATATTGGGCTATTTGGTTGACAAAAGGCAACAAAAACACTAAATTCTTTCAAAATTATGCTAAACATTGTAAGAATATAAATATTATATGGAAGATAAAGGAACATGGGGCATTCTAAGGCTAGAACTTTCTTATAAATGACAATGTTGACGATTAAAATGGCAACGAGGATTTTGCCCGCAAAGTATTGCTAAAAGCCTATTATTATAAGCTAATGATATATATATAATACTAGTAGGTGGGAGCTCCTTGTAGATTGGAGGATCATATGAGTTTCTTATTTGATATTTATGTTGTTGTTCGACACTGCTTACAAGGTTCTACATGATTGATGATGAAATCTTAGTTTTATTTGCGACATAATGGCAGATGGATAATGCATGCTATGTGTGGGTTTCGTTACTCTAAAATCTCAATTCCATGTCATGATGGCTTATGTGAACTGTTATTACAATGTTATTGGTGCCATGACCTATTACATGTTACACCTGCACAAAACACTTGTTAGTCATGACAAAAGATAAAAGAAATATGGAAAAATCTAAGGGGAATAAACTAAACTATGCAATACTATGCTAGACTATATTCATTGGAAAATTAAAAGGGTTGATGTTAGTCCTAACTAGCAAAGTTAGTGGATGTTAGTGGCTATACGATATATTGAGTCATATGAAGGAACATTTGATATGCGTTGTGGTATGTTTGGCAATGGTTAATGTGATATAGGGTGGCGCACTTGGCAAGTAATGGATGTTAGTTTGGATGCATGGATTAATTGAATGGATTAATTGATGGTTGGATGGTGTGTACTAAGTAATTGAATAAGTGGAGGATGGAAGCGATGTGCATTTACTGCACATCACTCCATACCTCTCCTAATGGCTGTCATCCTAGCTTGGCTATTGTTCAATTGTTGTTCGTTGTGGTTAATCTCCAATTTTCAGGCAAGGAAAGAACTGCTCGACCAAGCTCACGTTTTTAAGGCTTTTTTCTTACAGATATGTCTTTTCTGCCATCCATGAACTCGCTCTGGTTATGAAATAGATATTGGCTTGGTAATGTATTGGTCTGTGATTTTATTGAGACTGGAAACTATGTAGACTTGTGATATTTCTCTGGAATGATTGGTTGTGTGTATTCATTGTAATTGAAAAAAATGGATGTTGAAGTCACAATTTCATTGATGATTCTGTGTGGTGGAAGCCATGAAGGCTCTTTGTTGTCTTATGGGTTTTGGTTGAAGGGTTCATTCAGTCCAGACTTGCTGGCCGTCTCCACACAGTTCTTGTAAACATACCTAGTTGTATTTGGTGTTATGGGGTTGTTGTGTTTGATTGTGAACCACCTTGGGTCACTGCATATGGTTTTCACCTGGTTGTGGGCTCGTTTATGTTGTTGGTGTCTGCGTAGTGGGTTATGATGGCTATTATGCCAAGAGGCTTACTTTATGGTTGGTTGATATTTCATGGCTCTGCTTTTATATCAGCATTATTGTTTTTTTTTGGGGAAAACTGTGAGGGTTATGCCCTGCGTGTTCTCAATGTTATTTATTGGCCAGTGAGGAACCTCTGCTCCTTTGTTCATAATCTCTCCTACCTGGTGTGAACTTTCGCCCTGTCTTGCAAACAAATGGTTATGTGGCTTATGTGTCCACCGTGTTGTGTTGAAGGGTTCTCCTCTGTTGTTGATGTGGTCGAATCCAATCTCCATGTGTTGGTTCCACCGATCGAACCCTTGATTACTCAGAGCCCACTCTTGATTATTCAAAGCCCAATTTTGATAAATGAACCGGTTATTTCCAGTCGGGCACATGGTTGACTGTTATGAGTTGGTGGAGTATCGTCAACAATGGTTGATTATTGGTTGTCTCTATTAATAGCGTTGACAGTGGTTTTTATGATTGGTGTATAATCGTTGTATTCTTTTATTGTGGCAATTGATTCAATAGTTCAGCATGGTTTAAATTGGTTGATTTGAGAAAAGATTGGGCATACAATTGCTGCCTCCTTGTATTGGATTGATAACTCAGCATCGTTTGATGTTTTGATTCGGAGTAATTAGACATGTACAATCTCATAAATGCTCTTGCGTTTTGAATGGTTTGTGTGTTCCTACAACATTGTATAAGTTGAAATGATGGTTGATGTTACCGTGTGTTTAAATTGCCAATCGGGATTATTGCAATTTGAAATGTTGATGATTGTGTTTTGGCTGTCCACTGTGTATGTTTGATGGATATCGTGCATCGTATCGTTGATTTCACCATCGAAGATGGGCATGGGTTCTATAACAGTATGGTTTCATTGCAATTTAATTGTCAAGTTGAATTGAGGAATGGAATCGGGCACGATTTTAAAATAACTTGTGTCTGTGTTTGATTTGAAGGATTAATTAATGACAATGGTTGATGGTTTGGATGTTGAACAGAGTCGATACAAATGACTTTGTGTTCATTGGAATTGTGTTAAATGTTAAAAAGAAGAAGTGAGAGGAAACATAGGTCTTAAACAAGTTGTTTTGGAAGGCATATTATTTTGAGTATGATGACACTGTGATTAATTGAGAGTGTTAAGGATTTAAATGCGAACAATGAGCAAGTTTAACACACAGTAAGGGTTAGATTATACACAGAAATTGTTTAATTGATCACAACAATTATTTGGTTAATGTTGGATCGTTTGCATTAAATACATAATTGTTTTATGGATTACTTAATTGATTTTATGAACAATATCCGCTCTTTTCCCCTACCATTATTTCACTTTTCGCTAATGACAATCCCCTCGCCTTCCCATATTCATTACTCACTCCTTGTTCCTAAAATTCAATTACAGTTAAGAGGAACTTTGTATTATGACAGTTTAAGATGGATTACAGTGATATGTTCTTTGGTGTATATTATAGTTGATTGTTTGTTGTCTATGAGCAGTAATCGTGATCCTTTCCCCCTCATGTTAACATTTTTCCACTCAATACAACCCCTCGCATATCTCAAAAACTTTTCTCACCCCCTTCTCATTGACAACGATTAAACAATTTGTATGGATTGGATTGCATGAGTCTAATATGTTGAGCCAAAATTTATTTCATATTTTAAAAAGAGTTGTCATGTATGTTTGTTAAACAAAATATTTGCTAATCAATTATGCATACAGGAATGAGATTTTTCAATCAAGGTAGCCATGGAAGAGGTAACCAAGGCAGAGGTAACCGAGGTAGAGGTAATTGGAACAGGGGCCCTAGAAGGCCAAGATTCTTCATACACTTTGATGCTAACTCGCAAGAGTTAGGCCAACTATTTCAAGATGGGTTCTTTAATTGGATTGGGCAAGGAGTGGTCCAACCTAGGCCTGAAAGGCCTCCCTTACAAGCCCCATAGGCCCCTAGTGTCCCTGTGCATCCTCACGTCTCACTACAGCTTGAAGTTCCTGAGAACGACGAATGGCAAGAGATTTTCCACTCAACAGTCTCCCAACATCGTGGTTGGCCTAACTTGTCATTACCTGCTCCCCCACCCATCAATCAAATTGTCCAAGATGCCCCTATACACTCACCAATTCAGTATTCCCATGCAAGTAAAAGGTTGAAAACTGAGGCCCACCATGCCCCTGACAAAGGAAAAGCCATTGTTGCCCCTTCCTCACCCTCCAATGGATTTGATAAATCTGTGTCCTCCCGCATGCATTTGAGGGATGATTTCTCTCACGTGATCAACGAGATTAGGCCTAAAGGCTCAACACAACCTAAGGCAAATTCAAAGAGATCAAAAGGTGACAGCAACAACAAGGGAAAGATTGCATCTCAGAGTGGAAAATATGGATTTTAAGTTTTTATTGAGAACAATTGACTTTTGAATTTTTTGGACAACATACTATTTTTGGATATATGAGTAATATATTTTGGAAATAATTTCAAATATCATTGAGATAAATTGTAAAATATGAATGTGATGATGGGAATAGGGATGTTTTGTTTAATTAACTAGTTGTGTTATGATTGTTAAAACCTAAAGGGAGTCACAAGGGGTCCCACCTACTAGTTATTATTTATTTAAAAACCCTTATTATGATTTATTACTTTTCCCCCTAACTAAAAGTTGGTTGAGTTTTGGTTATCTTAGCCAATGAAGTAGTTCAACTACTTCAACCAATTCTAATTTGCTTAAAGGCAAAAGGAAAGGGAGGAACAAGAGGAGAATAGAAGGAGAAGCATACTAAGGTTTGCTCTTTGAGTTTTTGTTGAGATAATTCAGTTTTCATTCATTCATTAATTCATTAGAAGCCTAATTATTTTTTATGATAGCAGGGGTCCTATTGTAGACAACAAGATTCACGGCTGAATTACATCATTCAGACACTTGTTTTTCAAAGGTGTTGATCTATCTTTGATAGTATGTGTAGACTTGTCTGTTTGTGAATTAGTTTTCATGACTGACAAAGCCTATTGTGCAGAGTCTAGTGGCTAGCAATCTATGCAAATTGATCCAAATTTTCAAGTTCAGTTTTTTGATTTTCTGTCAAAAGTCCTTTTGTATGTTTCATCGGGGATGTCTAAGTTTGACTTTGGTCCAAAACTTCCTCAAAAAATTTTGTAAAGAGAATGATTCTTTGATGAATTGGAATGAAATAAAGGATTGCTTTATGTCTCATCTGTTGTGATTATTGGCTTGGTGTCTTTACTTTTGTCTCTACATTCATTTCAGCATCTGACATGTTCAGAAAATTACATAAATAATGAATTTTTCAGCAAGATTTTATTTATAAAAAAAACCATCCTAAGCACTTGTAAACAATACTTGTGAGTTAGGATACCAATTTTGATGGCTATAAATCTAGGGTGATATTCCCGTCTATCTTGTTTTAGCCAAGCAAGATCTGAAAATGCTCTAGTAAGATCATTTCATATCTTATCCACAACAAGCAAGAGTTAAATACTTCAAAATTTTGTTTTAAAAACCTACTAGGTCTAATATAGCAAAGATTCTAAAAGTATCCTCTTTCTTTCAAGGATAATAGATGATAAATAAAATGAAGAGCTAGAAGACAAGGTTACAAAATAGAAACTCAAAGCAATGTTGCAATCCTTTAAAAAGGCAAAGAGCCCAGGGTGGATCACTAGACATGAAATTTAAATTGATCTTTTATGACTTTTTAAATGAAGAGTTTCTAATTGTAATAGAAGAATCCATAGCGTCTGAAAATGTATTAGGAGCCTTGAATGTGACATTAATAACTCTAATTCCAAACAAAAACGATCTAAAGACTTTTAATGATTATAGGGCTATCTCAATATGCAAAATTATAATGAGGACTCTCAATAATAGGTTCAAGAGTATTTTCTTGAGATTTATATTAGAAAAACAATTTGGATTTCTTCACAATAGGTGAATTCGTGATGTTGTGGGAACAACACAAAGAGGTCTTTACTCAATAAAGATGAAGAAAATTCCAACTCTAGTGATGAAAATATATTTGGACAAGGTTTATGATAAGGCCAGTGGACTGCATCTCAAGTTAATGTTGATTTAAAAAGGGATGAGAATCTAAATAGTTAATTGGATAATGGGGTGTATCTCCTTAGCCGCATTCACAATATTGATAAATATCTTAGGATCAAAGTTCTTCTATGCCACGAGGGGACTCCATAAAGGGTCTCTAAGGTCCCCCTTTCTACTGTTACTAGTGGTTGAGGATTTGAAACATAGGATGGTTTCATTATCCAAAAGGGATGGGTATTCTTAAGGGCATCAAGATGGGGAGTTCACTCTTACTGTCCCATCTTCTATTTGATGAAAACATTATGTTGTTTGGATTAGGAACAATAAGAGAAGTATAAATAAGTTATTGATCTATACAGTAAAGCAATAGGGATGGAAGTTAAAGTTTCAACTCCTCAATTCTATTTATAGATTGGAGGAAGAATTGCTTTTATCAAATGTTGCCTCTTTACTCCATTACCCTTTACCCTTTGATAATGAGTTAAAATATCTTGGGTTGGGTGGGATGACAAATTGGTGTTATAGATGGTCATCTAGAAGTATTAGGTGTATTAGGTAGACCTTGGTGAAATCCGTTTTAAAGGGGATTCATGTTTATTCATTGTCTTTAGCACACATTCCTAAATGAATGTTGGAAAAAATCCAAGGAAAATGCTTTAGTTTTCAATGGATAGAGAAATGAGAAAAGGAAAGAATACCCCAAACTAAGTAGAAAAAACTCACAAAGTTGAAAGAGGCAAGGGGATGAGACTTAAAACACATCCACCCATTTGGCCAAGCATTAGCAGATACAAAGCCTCTAGAGAATGATGCAAAATAAAGGTTATGGGGAAAAGTGATAGTGGCGAAGTATATAGCCCTTGGGCGAATGGAGTACAACATTAGAAGGGAAGTAAAGCATTTAGATGATCATTTGTGATTTGGAAGGCTTTAGTGAGTTTTTAGTGAGTCTTTCCACTATTCGGAAAATGGTTGGTTTGGAAGGTAGGAAAATGAAATAGAGTAAGAGTTGGGAAGGACACATGGGTGGATTTTGTTCAAGTAACTTCGAGCTATCATAACCTTAAAATAAATTCCTATAATAACCTAAGATCTATATCCTAGCATATACAGCTAATCCAAGGTCTAGTCCTATTCGGACTCAAGGTTGGAAATCAGCTAGACAATCAGAAATCAAAGGAGAAAATGCACAAAAATGACAACAGTACATTTCCAACCTTAAACACAATGCCATTAGACTTGAGGATGAAAAAGATGAAGTCATTTGGTCAATGAATAAAGGTTTGGGGAACAATACAACGAAGATAGGATGGAGGAGAAAATAAAAGATGGTGGAATCCTATAATACAGATGTTGAATGATGCTTTAAAAACTAGGATTTTTCTTTACAAGCATTATTTACCAAAGTGCTTACCTAGGACAATTGTATGAAAAAGACATGGCTAGGCCTAGGTACATGTATTTTGTGTAAAAACAATAATGAATCTATATATCATCTATTGTTGGACAATTGGTTTGGACCATTGGTCGTCATTGATGTCAACCCTTGGAGATTGATGCCAACCTTGGGAGAAGTCTGGAATCCCTAGAGATGTGGTTGAGATTGATGGTGAGTTAGTTGTCATTGATGAGTGGTTGATGTTAGCAGATGTGATGGGTGCATTTGATGTAGTCTACATGAATCCTCATAGGTGTGGTTATGGAACCCGAAGTTGATTAAGGAAAAAGGTCATGAAGGACGGTGTAAATGTAAGTAACGCACTCATGGATGGATATTCCTCGTCATGCCATTTATGATAATAGGTGGTACGCCACGTGGTTCCTCATGGTTGAGGATTTATCAGGTCATGAAGTTGGGAACCCCAAAAATGGGTTAAGAAGTGCCTAGTTGGTTACAATATGGGTTAAAAATCCCCTAATTGGTTGTAAGTCATTAATGAAAGGGCAAAGTGGTTGTAACAAGAAATTTAAAGAAGCCCTAAAGTAAAGGAAAGAGGTTACTTAGAAAAATCATATATACACCTCAAGAAGTCACTCATAAGTACATTCACACACACATTCTATTGAATATCTTATATGTGAGTAAGTTATTCTTATCTGAGGTAACCAAGGAGATATGAGGTGAATTTCAGAGGGAAGATGAAGTAAAGAAGGGCTAAATTCCAAGGGAGGATAAAGTCTTGTGATGATGTGTTCTAAGGTATGTTATTTAAAGGTCATCTTACCATTTTCATTGTAACATTGTTTATAGAATTATTCAAATAGTGAAAATTGGAGGAGGTTGAGAAGACATGTCAAGGTACATGTGGTAAACATTTCAGCTTCTAGGTCATAGCATTTTCTGAGATACACTCTGTGGTAAAAATAGGGTTTTTGGCTAGTCCAAAAATTAGTCTCAAACAAGTGTTCCGGGTAAAACAGTGATAACTTCTTCATAGAGGATCAAAATTCAGTGAGACAAAATGAGTTGGATATAGTGCATTCCTTAGTATGTTGTGTTTGATGTTTATATCTATATATCAAATATTCCATGTGTGGCATGCTCTACAAGTTATCTCTCTAGAATAAGCCAAAATTCAGCAAGGTCTATCATTTTTGCTATAACTCCTTTTCTAGGATGTTCCAAGTAGTGAAACTTGGAGGAATTGCATAGAATATATTGAATAATATTGGGTACAAGTTTCATACCTTTATTCATTACAAGTACATAGTTATGCTTGTTTAAAATTAGGGTTTGTGACTAATCCAAAAACTAGTCCTGTGAGACTAAGGTAAAGTTTGATGAAGATGATATTCTCTTGTTGTTGAAGTTGAGGAAGGTCTGTAGGTATGTGTTCACATACACCAATTTTGTTACATAGTTGCAGGTATATTTATATGAATGCTTTGAGGGTTACATGTCGATGATGTTATGGTGCATGATTGAGGCAAGCCTTTGGTATATTGTTGAGGCATTGGCGCATGCTTGAGGCACATATTAGGTGCATGGTTGAGGCATATAATTGGAATATAATCTTGTTTGTTTGGTACTTTGTTGAGGTACACCATTGATGGTACTTGCTTGATATATCCTATGGTAAATGGTGTATTGCATGATTGAGTGATATTGTATAGGATTGATGTACATGGTTGATACATGGTATGGTGCAGGACTAATACTTGATATGGTGTTGGTGTACATGGTTGATGGTTGAGGCATATGGTAGAGGTTATGGTGCATGGTTGATGCACGGTTTGGTACAGGTGTTGGTGCATGGTTGATGCACGGTTTGGTACATGTTGTGGTACACGATTGGTGTTTGGTATGGTATGGGTTGATGGTTTGGTACATGCTTGGCAGAGGCATCTGTTGGTAATATTGGACATCTAGTTGAGAGGTTTCCTTGGTACATGATCCATGTGAGAGGATCTAGTTGAGTATCGTTGATCAGGGACAGGTTGATGTGATAGTTTTATAGTGACAGGTTGGATACAGTGACATGTTGACAAGTTACAGTTTGATGTGATAGTGGTAGTGATAGTGACAGTGACAGTGACAGTGGTAGTGACAATGACAGAAGTTGTGGTAGTGATAGTTGGTCTACACTTATAATTCAGGGCGATAGGACGGGGCAAGGAAAGGGGGTTGTAGGCTTCTTCCAGTTGGAGCCAGAGAATTGGGGAGTTGGAGCTTCCTTCAGGTTGGAGCCTAAGAATTAGGGGGTTGTAGCCTCCTTCTATTCGGAGCAAGAGAATTCAAGAATTTGTAGCTTCCTTCAGGTGGAGTCTGTAAATAAGGGGTCATAGCCTCCTTCCAGTTGCAGTTGGAGAATTGGGAAGTTGGTGCTTCCAATGAATGTATTATTTGATATATAAGAAAGCATTTTGTGTTTTTCTCCTATTTGGGTTTCCACATAAATTCTGGTGTACTATGTACTTGATGTGGTGTTGTTGATATGATGTTGCTTATGTTTATATGCTCATGATATATTGATGATATATTGATGATATACTGATGATATATTATTGATTAAGTTGAAGTTTATATATTGTGGTTAAAATTGGTAAAAGTGTTCATATTGATTCACCCCCGCTCTCAGTATTCCAACAATTGGTATTAGAGAAGGTTCCTTGAGGAAATATTTTAACCATTGGAAGGAAGATCATGGAAAGAAAGAGTTTGTATAGAAATGGAATACCATAGTTTGATGGTCAGAATGGCCTGTAGTATGAGATGTAGAGCATCAGAATGAAAAATTTTTTACAAACACAGGGATATGATGTTTGGTACTCAGTTTTTACAAGATACACTGGTTCAAAGAATCCAAAGACTGCAACTAAGAAAGAATTGAAAAGGAACAACAAAATTGCAATGGATTTCATCATGGAAGGATTACCTAATTCGGTGAAAGTCAAAGTGGGACAATGCTCATCATCCAAAGAACTTTGGGATAAGCTACATAATTTCTACTCAAAGGAATCCCCTTATACCACAAAGCCAGAGAAAATTAAAGAAAGTGCATGTACAGAACAAGAAGAAAGATGCTCGTCATGTCAGACAGATTCATAAGAAGAAGATTGTGAAGAAGGTATATTATACCTTGAAGTAGATTTAATCAGTGCTTTAGACGAATTGACAAAAGAAAGGAAGAAGATCAAGTCTCTTGATGAACAATTAGTCAAGAATAATTCTCAAGAAAGTTACGAAGAATCCCAACGGGTCATCGTGAAACTAAAATATCATCTAGAAAAAGCCAAAGTGATTGAATAAACTCTCACAAGTCACTTGGATGAAAAGAAGTGTTTGGAATCGAAAATGAAAACACAAATAAAGGAAGCAGAAAAGAGAGAGAAGATTTTTGCAAATCATCTCAAGGAAAGAACTGAGGATTTAAACCAACTTAAAGCAGAATTTGGTCAAGAAGAAAGAAGACTTGAAGAAGAAACAATCACATTGAAGACCAAACTTGAAGAAGCAAATAGGACGAAAGAAGTCATGAAGATTCAGATAATGAAGAAAGAAGAAGAGGTTGACAAGCTTGAAGAAGAAGTTGTCACATTGAGCGTTAAAATCGTCAAGCTCAACAAGAATGTTGAAGAGAGAGAAACATCCACATCATTAGTAAAGGAAGTTGAAGAGAAAAGTTATAGGCTACCAGAAGGAAAAAATGAAGAGAAGCCTAAGAGTTATGCAGAAGTCATCAAAGGTTCTATGAATAAGGAAGAATGCAAGCCCCTAAAGAAGAACATTCTAGAAGTGCAAAAGACTCAAGAAGAAGATTATAGAAGAAACATATATCAAAGAAGACCCTCTACATTCAGACAACAAAGAAGCTTCAATATTGATGATGGAATCAACAGAAGAGAAGATTGTGATCAATCGAGGCATGGATTCAGAAGGACTACATCACAAAGAAGATCATTCACTCTCAGGTATCGAAATTTATTTTATGGTTATTGTTTTAATTGTACTAAATTTGGACATAAGTTTGTAGATTGCAGAGCATATGGAAGAAGTGATACTTATGTGGCCCCACATAGCATTGAATGTTACAAATGCCACAATTATGGTCACATAGCTCGGAATTGCATAAGCATGATAGATCCCTCCATGAAAGAAAACATCGATGTCAAATACATGAAGGTTTGGAGAAGAAAAGAAAGACAAGAAGAGCAGGTAAATAAAGAACAGGTCCCAGAGATCGTAGGATTCACAGTAGTACGTGAAAGAAGAGAAGAAGAGAAGGAACATGCCCAAGAATTTGACCTCTCGGGAATTGTAGTGCAAGATCATAAAGAATCCATAAGCAAAAAGGAAGAAGGCAGAGTTAAAGAAGATGATGAATCTACAGATGTAGAGGAAGATTACTCCATATTAGGGAAAATTCCTCCACTGTTCTGAGCCATCTGGCTTGGAGACTCCCAACATTATGAATGTTGAACAAGGGGAGTCTATGCAGCAGCTCTACAAACCAAAGAACCATCCTTCAAGCAATGTGAAGCATTTGTAGAGACATATTCATAGTGGTCATATGGTAGAAGTAAAAAATGATAGATTGATCGATTGAGAAGTAGTATTCCACAGGTAGGGATATATTCAGTACGGGTTGTTCCAGCAATATAAAGTATGGTTTTTAGATAGAGAAGACCAGTGGATACATTTGATTCAGTTTGAAGAACAAGAATATGTGATGATCAATTGTAGCAGAGAAACCTTCATGATAGTATAGTGATAGATGGGTCAGGATTGTGGATAATGGAGTAACGTAGTTATGGACAACTTGTGACATATGGATAGAGATGGATTCATGATATGCTTAGTAGGTACAAAATACATTGGTCAGAGAAGATCCATAACAATGGATTGACAATTGGAATTGTCAATGGAAGTTATAACATTAGAAAGAAATCATTGAACAAGTATGGTCAAGTGGACATCTGAAGAAATCAAGTAATGAATGTTTTTTGTATATGTCAGTGAATTACAATAGGAAGCACCAATGGAAAATTATCAAGAACTAGAAGAGAGGAAAGGAAACACTTACATGTATCCCTACATTGATCTGCACGACATCTTGTATAGAATTCAAGGGAAGAGAAATCATTCGAGAAAGAGATCCAGAAAGGAAGATCAATAGCATACAGACAGGGGGAGACATACCAACATGGGGAGTTCTCCTTTTTCCCATGATGACAACAGATAAGAGAAAGAACAAAGGCATGAAAATAGAGAGAAAGAACAGATGCACGAAGACAGGAGGAGCAACCCCGAGGAGAGAGACCCTTTTCCATTGATGTTAAAGCAGGATAGTGAGAAACATTGATGAGCATAAATGGTCACAGGGGGAGCATCAGTGTTGGAGCATCAGTGTTTTCATCAATGTTGGTGTTGCCATCAATTCCAAATGGGAATATTGTTGAACAATTGGTTTGGACCGTTGGTTTTCATTGATGTCAACCCTTGGAGAAGATTGGAATCCCTAGAGAAGTGGTTGAGATTGATGGTGAGTCAATTGTCATTGATGAGTGGTTGATGTCAGCAAATGTGATGTGTACATTTGATGTAGTCTACATGAAACCTCAGATGTGTGGTTATGGAACCCAAATTTGATCAAGGAAAAAATTCATGAAGGATGGTGTAAATGTAGGTAACTCACTCATGGATGGATAGTCCTCTTCATGTTTTTTTTGGTGATAAGTGGTAAGCCACGTGGTTCCTCACGGTTGAGGAGTTATGAGGTCATGAAGTTGGAAGCCACAAAGATGAGTTAAGAAGCCCCTAGTTGGTCATAATATGGATTAATAAGACCCTAATTGGTTTCAATTCATTAATGAAAGGATAAAGTGGTTGTAACAAGAAAGTTCAAGAAGCCCTAAAGTTAAGGAAAGAGTTTACTTAGAAAAGGTATATATACACCTCAAGAAGTCACTCATAAGTACATTCACACACACATTCTATTGAATATATTCTATGTGAGTAAGTTATTCTTATCTGAGCTAACAAAGGATATCTGAGGTGAATTTAAGAGGGAAGATGAAGTAAATAAGGCCCAAGGGTGAAATTCCAAGGGAGGATGAATTCTTGTGATGATGTGTTCTAAGGTATGTTATTTAAAGGTCATATGACCATTTTTGCTATAAATTTTTTTCTAGAATGATTCAAATAGTAAAAATTGGATGAGGTTGAGAAGACATTTCAAGGTACATGTGGTAAAAATTTTAGCTTTTGGGTCGTAGTATTTTCTGAGATACACTCTGTGGAAAATAAGGTTTTGGGCTAGTCTGGAAATTAGTGTCAAACAAGTGTTCTAGGTAAAATAATCATAACTTTTTCATAAAGGATCCAAATTTAGTGAGACCAAATGCATTGGATATAGTACATTCCATAGTATGTTTTGTATGATTTTCAGATCTACATATCAAATATTCTGTGCGGGGCATGCTCTACAATTTCGCTCTCTACTATAAGCTAGAATTCAACAAGGTTTTTCATTTTTGTTATAACTCATTTTCTGGGATGTTCCAAGCAGTGAAACTTGGAGGAATTGCAAAGAATATATTTAATAATATTGTATACAAGTTTTATACATGTATTCATTACAGGTACAAAGTTATGCTTGTTGAAAATTAGGGTTTGTGACTAATCCAAAAACTAGTCCTGTGAGACTAAGGTAAAGTTTGATGAAGATGTTATTATGGTGTTGCTAAAGTTGAGGAAGGTCTAAAGTTCTGTAATCACATACACCAGGTATGTTAAAGAGTTACAAGTATTTTATATGCATGTTTTTAGGGTTACATGTTGATGATGTTATGGTCCATGCTTAAGGCAAGTCTTTGGTATATTGTTGAGGCATTGGATCATGGTTGAGGCACATATTAGGTGCATGGTTGAGGAATATAATTGGTATATGATCTTGGTGAGAGGATCTGGTTGAGTACACCATTGATGGTACACCTTGATAATGGTGTACCTTGGTACATGTTCCATGTGAGAGGATTTAGTTGAGTATCGTTGATCAGGGACATGCTGGCAATGACAAGTTGGATACAGTGACATGTTGACAGTGATAGGTTGATAGGTTATAGGTTGATGTGACAATGGCAGTGATAGTAGATTGATGTGACAGTGGAAATGACAGTGACAGTGACAGTGACAGTGGTATTGAAAATGGCAGAGATTGTGGTTGTGACAGTTGGTCTACACTTGTATTTCAGGATGACAGGAAAGGGTAAGGAAACGGGGTTGTAGCCTCCTTCCAATTGGAGCCGGAGAATCAGGGATCTTCCTTTGGGTTGGATCCTAAGAATCAAGGGGTTGTAGCCTCCTTTTGGTTGGAGCCAGAGAATTCATGGATTTGTAGCTTCTTTCAAGTTAGAGCATGTAAATACGGGGTCGTAGCCTCCTTCCAGTTGTGGCTAGAGAATTGGGAAGTTGGTGCTTCCACTGAATGTATTCTTTGATATATAAGAAATAATTTTATGGTTTTCTCCAGTTTGGGTTTCTACGTAAATTACGGTGTATTCTGTACTCGATGTGATGTTGTTGATGTGATCTTGCTTATGTTTATATGCTCATGATATACTAATGATATATTGATGATATACTAATGATATATTGTTGATTAAGTTGAATTTTATATATTGTGGTTAAAAGTGGTAAAAGTGCTCATACTGATTCACCCCCCCTCTCAGTATTCCAACATCTATTAGTGCATTTCCCTTGTACAAAAAAAATGATGGAAGGTGCCAAATCTGACAAAGGAAAAGGAAAGTTTAAGGGGATTATATTTCCAATTGCTTTGAAGGATGGTATAAAGATAAAACTATATCAAAGCACAAGCCATTTGTAAATGTGTTGAACCTGAACAGAATATATCTAGCTAGAAAATACCACACACATTTGCAGAGAGAAATTGAGAAAGAAGAAGCAAGAGAGAAAGAAGGGAAGGATTCTCATTAACCGTAATGAATAATGAATAATTTACACATTATATACTCTGTATAAATCAATCAATGCACACTAGAGGAGAACCAATGCGCCATAGTGGTGGTCTAGAGTGATATGGACACACACCAGCAGTGATGGGAGAGAGTTGCCACCTAGTCTAGTCTCTCAGGTAGTTACGGGAGTGAACTGCCACCTAGTTGAGTTAACTAGTCAACTAGTCTTCAGTTAACTGACTGAAACAGAGTGTTGTGAGAAGTAGATCAAGGAATCAAGGGTAATGCGCAAGGATGGTGATGAAACCAAGGCTAATCTGCATTAGCATGGTGATGATCCCAATGTTGCATGGTGACAAAACCAATGCAACATCTAGATTCAACTCAACTAGTCAAACTGAAGTGTCAACTGAAGAGAATACTCTCCAGGTGGAATATTCTCTCCTAAAATATAGAAGACTAGATAATGACTAATAAATAAGGAAAAACCTTAGCAAAAATAAATCCTAGGTGTGTGTGAATTAACTCCAACACACCCCCTGAACATCACTATGGTGAAAATAAAGAATGGGTCTCGACAACGAGGCCATGTTAGGTACCCAAATACAAAAGATACACTGAAAATAAAGTGAAGAAAGAGGGAAAAACTCATGGGAAAACCCCCCCGTCAAGGTACAATGTATGTAAAAAGAAGAACTAATAGTTTCTAGGCAAATGCGTCTTTCACTCCAAGACGACTTTGCAAAGAATGGAACTTCTGCTCAGTGAAGATGTCTTGGTGAAGATGTTTGTCGTCTGTTCTGATGAAGGAAAAAACTGTAGGTCGATGATCCCCTCATGTAATAATTCATGGATGTAGTGCATTTGGATATTGATGTCCTTCGTCCACTGCCTTTGAATTGGATTTCTGCAGAACTTTGGAGTGCTCTGGTTGTCACACCAGATGACGATCGACCGATGAAACTGAATGCCCAACTCAGTGAGAAAATGTTGTAGCCACATAACTTGAATGCTTATGTTAACTACCCCTTTGTACTCTACCTCGGATGAAGATAGAGCAATGGAAGATTGCTTCTTGCTTGACCAACAGATAGGCCTGGAACCAAGACTGAGTGAGTAACCAGATGTGGACTTGCGATCAGTGCTATCGCCAGCCTAGTCAGAATTAGTAAACCCGATGAGATCTAATGTAGAGTCTGTTGCATAATGAATCATAAAGGTGATGGTGCCCTGTACGTATCGAAGGATACGCTTTGCATCCTTCCAATGTAGCTCATGCAACTTCTGCATTAACCTGGAAACTACGCCAACTGCATAGGAGAGGTCTGGTTTGGAGTGTGTGAGATACAACAAGCTACCCATTAGCTGTTTGTACAATGTGATGTCAACCAATGGAGTGTCCCCACCATCCTCAAGTTTGACTCATGATAGGAAAGGAGTCGGAGCAGTCTTGCAGTCTGTCATGTGAAATCTCTCAAGGAGATCTTGTGCATACTTGGCCTGAGACAGTTTGATGCCTGATGCATCCTGACTGATCTCGAGTCCAATGAATAAGTGTAGTGGAACCATGTCCATCATCAAAAACCTGTCATGTAGAATCCTCTTGACTGCAACAATCGTTGAATTCGAGCAACCGATGACCAACAAATCATCAACATACAGAATGAAGAGTAGAAGTGAATCAGACGTTCTGAGCATGTAGACATTTGGGTTTGATTTACAATGTACAAATTTCTGTGACAGAAGGTATAATTCCATCTTGGCATACCATGCCCTTGGAGCCTGCTTGAAGCCATAAAGGGAATTCTTTAGTCGACAAACCAAAGATGAGTCCTGCATAAATCCTCGGGGCTGCTCCATATAGATCTCCTTAGAGAGATCATCGTGAAGAAATGCATTATTCACGTCCATCTGATGGACTTCTCATCCCTTGGTTGCTGCAATGGAAAGTGCCAACCGTATGGAATCCATCTTCACTACTGGAGCGAAGGTCTCATCATAGTCAATAACATGCACATGTTGAAATCCTTTGGCAACAAGCCTGGCTTTGTATATTCTAATCTGTCCATCTATTGCACTCTTGGTCTTGTAGACCCATCTGAATCTGACAAGTTTCCTTCCAGAAGGAAGGGGAACCAGATCCCAAGTCTGGTTCTCAAGGAGGGAGTTGTACTCCTCCTGCATGGCGGATTCCCAAAAAGGATTTCCAACGGCCTCGCCATAAGACTGTGGATCTGAAGACTAAACCAAGAAAAGATGCCTGGAGAGAAATGGTTCAGTGGCAGTGAGTGCAATAGGAGGCTCCTCGAAATCATATCGAGTTCTCCTAGTATCGACTGGATCACCAACAAGATCCCCTACATCCTGAATAATAGTTTTTTCCCACTTGGGCCTCTGCTTTGGATCTGCATCTACATCTAGATGCTTTGACTCTACATCTAACTATATTGACTTTGTATCTGAATCATCTGAGTCCTATGAATTAGAACTCTCATCTGGAGAAGAGTAGGCATGTGCATGCTCATCATCTCGAACAGGTGGAAGAATGAAGGTGTCTGCATGCGGTTGTTGAGGTACATGTGAGACACTTTCCTCGAATTGGAAACTTCGCTCAATGATGAGTCGGTTCGAGGAAAGATCAATAAGTCTATATCCCTTCACACTATCGAGGTATCCAACAAAAATACACTCAGTGATCTGTGGATCAAGTTCCTTCCTCTTTTCAAAGGGAATTTGGGCCCATGCACGTGAATCGAAAATACAAAAGTGAGTCACTTCCAGTTTGAGTCCGCTCCAAGCCTTGTAGAGGGTCTTATCCTTGACAGATCTATGGGGAGATCTGTTTTGGATGTATGTGACACAATTAAGTGCTTCGGCCCATATTCTCTGTGGTAGTGACTTTGAATGCAACATGAAAGATGCCATCTCTTTTAGAGATCTGTTTTTCCGCTCAACAACTTTGTTTTGTTGCAGAGTATAGGAAACTGTGTGCTGCAACTGAATCCCTACCTCATGAAAAAGATTTTGGATCTCATGATTGACATACTCTCCCCCATTATCAGTTTGGAGGACTTTGATTTTCTTTACGGACTATGTCTCAACTAGGGCTTTGAAATCTTTGAGGTGTTGAAAGACCTCGGATTTTTTCTTGAGAAAGTAAATCCATGTGAAACGTGAGAAATCATCAACAAAAATGAGAACAAACCTCGCTTTGTTGATAGATGGAAGCAGAAAAGGACCCATGAGGTCACTATGGATCAGATATAAAGGTGCATAAGCTCTCTGATACTTTCCTTTGTTGAATTTGTCTTGAGGGTGTTTTCCAAGAACACATCCCTCACATACTCCCTTGGAGAAATGGATGTCTGGTAGACCATCAACCAATCTTTGCTTGCTAAGATGTTGCATATATCTGAAATTCAAATGTCCAAAACTTTTGTGCCATATCCTACTACTTTCATCAGCATGGGTAAGCAGTAAAGCAGAATATGGTTCAATAAATTCAGAAAATGTATACAATCTAGATTGATGATTTACCTCACCGGTAGAAACCCTGGAGTTGGTTTGCATGTCATAGATGTCCACTGAATTTGGTGTGAATATGAATTTCTTTCCGGTGCCGCAATTCGTCATCTGATACATGGAGAGAAGGTTGACGAAAAGTTTGGGAACGTGCAACACATTCTCGAAGCTTCCGTTGGTGAGTTCAATCCTTCCTTTGTTGGTGACTTCGACTGGAGAGTTGTCCCCCATCATAATAGGAGGAAATTTGCATGCATCCAATGAAGAATGGACTGCTTTTGTGGAAACCATGTGATGTGATGCTCCTGAATCTACGATCCAAGCATTGAGAGAGGAGTTGATGGCAATCAAGGCATGGCTAGAATTTCCTTTCTTGGGATTCTGATCTTTTGGCTTCTTCTTCTTGGCACCCTTGGGGATGTGATCTCCAAGGTTTTTTTACTGAAGTATTTGAGTCATTAGATCTATTTTTTTCTGCATATGTGTGGATTCTGGATGGAATCCTTTATGGCAGTATGATCATTTCTCCCCTTTGATTCCCTTTCCCCCTTTGGATCTGGAGGCATCGGTGAACCATTTTGTGTACCCTTCCTTCTTCAGATGTGCATGAGATTTCCTTTTGTCTTTATATTTAGATTTCTCATATTGATGGTTTCCATATTGCACAGTAAGTGCATGTGCCTTTGGGCCTTTGATTTTGGCCATGTTGATGAGCTTGGTTTGCTCTTGTGTGAGGGATTCGATAAAGTCCTCAAGAGAAGGCATCTTCCAGGTGGCTCCAGAGGCAAATCTGACTGAAAGGAATGTAGACACAAACAAAAATAATTTAGGACCAAGTTTGGAGAGAATGGTGAGAACCATTTGTTTCTCCTCCTTATTTTTATCAACACTGCAAGCTTTGAGTTGCAACAGTAAATCCTTGAATTTTGTAAAGAAATCTTGAATATTGTCGAAGATTTTTGGATCCAATGTGAGAAATTCCACCTCCAGCATGTGTACCCTCATCTCATCATGTTTGCCAAATATCCCTTCCAAGGTGGTCCAAGATTCATTGGGAGTCTTACAGGAAGATATGTGAAAAAGGAGATCGAGAGAAATAAGACTGCAAATTGTTTTGAATGCTTCATCCATTCGATTTAAATACTTGGATTTTTCTATGGTTGATGTCGGTTCTGTATCTGTATTCAATTTTAACCTGTACAATCCTATGGTTCAGAGATGAATCGTTATTCTCTCCTTCCATGCAAAGTAGTTGTAAGGTGTAAGAATGAATTCTTTTGGGAAATCCATCTTTCTGTTGTCTTCAATCTTTTGTACCTGCAAAAAAATTGGTGTAGTTTTTGCTTAGCAGTCCGTCAACTCTGATACCATGTAAATGCGTTGAACCTGCACAGAATAGATCTAGATAGAAAATACCACACACATTTGCAGAGAGAAATTGAGAAAGAAGAAGCAAGAGAGAAAGAATGGAAGAATTCGCATTAACCGTAATGAATAATGAATAATTTACACATGATATACTTTGTATAACTCAATCAATGGGAATTGGAGGAGAACAAATGCACCATAGTGGTGGTCTAGAGTGATCTAGACAAACACCAATAGTTAAGGGAGTGAACTGCCACCTAGTCTAGTCTCTCAGGCAGCTACAGGAGTGAAGCACCACCTAGCTGCGTTAACTAGTCAACTAGTCTTCAGTTAACTAACTGAAACAAAGTGTAGTGAGGAGTAGATCAAGGAATCAAGGGTAATGCTCCAGTCTAGTGATGAAACCAAGGCTACTTTGCATTAGCATGGTGATGATCACAATGTTGCATGGTGACAAAACCAATGCAACATCTAGATTCAACTCAACTAGTCAAATTGAAGTGTCAATTGAAGAGAATATTCTCCAGGTGGAATAATCTCTCCTAAAATATAGGAGACTAGATAATGACTAATAAACAAGGAAAAACCTTAGGAAAAAGAAATCATAGGTGTGTGTGAAGTAACTCCAACACCACTTCCATGCACTATTGCTTGGGCACTATGGATAGCAAGAAATGAAATGATTTTCCATTTTAAGTGATAAAGTTATGCTTATGAAGGAATTGTGTAACCATAAATAGTAAACCTAGAGGTTTGTGGCCCAGGGGACACCCTATTATTAATAGAAAATCCAATAATTTATTTTAAATCCATTGTGGAGAAAGGAACAAATAACATTATTGAATTGCATGATTATTGCTTACTACTCAAAACTGCATCAGAAAGAGGTATTGACAAATAACACTATTGAATTGTATGATCTATGATTGCAGCTCAAAATTTCATTAGAAAAAGGTATTCCCAATCTTGAGATCTTGGGGGATTCCAAGCTCAATATTCACTTGGGAAAAGAGGATGCTTGTTGCTCAAAATTGCATCAGAAAGAGGTATTCCTAATCTTAAGATCTTGGGGGATTCCAAGCTCAATATTCACTTGGGAAAAGAGGAAAATAAGATGGAAAGAAAGTGGTATTCCCAATCTTCATATATTGGGGGATTCCAAGCTATTAACTCGGGAAAAGAGGAAAAATAAGATGGAAAACTATTGATCATCCCCATCATGGAATGAATTGAAGGGGTAAGGAACACATTTGTAAATGTTACCTTCCACCATATGCAGATAAGCTCTTTAAAGAGGCTCCACTTCTACAAGAGGGTTTGTTATATGAAAATGAATCAAATGAGGAAGCAATTCTCTAAGAAAAGGTTCATCCCCTTATTCGTTATCAGTTGAATCAAGAAAAATCCTACATATATGATGAAGTTATGAATTCTAAAGCTGGCTCTAGGCTGGCCAGTTCTCCTTGTTGTTTTTAGGCCTTGCACTTTAAAACATCAACCACTAGATCACAGTAATATCAAATATATATAGGATGTCATTTCATTAGGTTTTTATTTTCGTTTATGTTGACGACACCTAATTACGTAAATTTTGATTTCTCCTTGAAATATCAAATATCAAATTTTCTTCTTTAAATAAAAACCTAGAAAAAATATGTAATTTATCCAAATTCAGAATTTCTTACCATCTCTCTAGATTATCCATAATGATTTATGATTAGTTTTCAATTTCGTTGGGTTATTATTTTTGTTGATGTTGAAGACACCTAATTATATAAATTTTGATTTCTCCTTGAAATATCAAATATAAAATTTTGTTCTTAAATAAAAACCTAAAAAATATATATATAATTTATCCAAATTCATAATTTCTTACCATCTCGTTATATTATTCATAATGATTTATGTTGGACACACAAATGGATAAAGTGTGAAGCGCATATTTTATTAAATATATGATACATATATATACAATGATTATGACCCTTTGGTTTGTCTTTCAATGGTCTCTTGGACTCCAATGACCGTTAACTTACTTTATGTTCCATATTCCTTCTCCATATGGATTAGGTTTCCAACATTCCCCCCCTTAATCCGAAAGGGTATATGTGAGCCTAAGGTGAGAGTTGATATCTGAAAGTGGGCAGCTCAAATCTCAAAGTGTGTCGCTACTGACGACTGAATGTGCTCTCTGAATTTGGTGGTTTTGGGATGACCACAAACCGAATGGCTAGCAGAAGCAGATGTCTTCTATTAAATGGTGATGGTGGTTTAAGGAAGACCAAAAACTAATCTAGTGGTTTAAGGACGACCACAAACTTTGGAACCGTGCTCTAGGCTCAATGGTTCCCTGAACATTTCCTAAGTTAGCTAGAATATGGAAGTTGATGATGTCTTCTGCTAATTGGAAGTGCTCTCGATGTTGAAACTTTAAACATGACCATAAACTGTGATGTGGGAGAAGCTAAAAGTATTCTACCAAGTGGAGGTTTAAGGGAAACCACAAATTATTGTCTAGCAGAAGTTGTAGGTCTTCTACTAAGTGGTGGTTTAAGGAAAACCACAAAGCAATCACACTCACTTGTTACTGCTCGATTGATAATACTTCGAAACTGGAAGTCCAAATTTCATTCATTGATGTTGTTCCGCCCTGTCAGGTACAAAGTGAGAAGATGAAAATCGTTTCACTATAAAACGCCTCAATACTTGAGACTGGATTCATCGGTATCATTAACATATCTTCTTGACTATTGATGACCATCGCCAAGAAGAAATCCACCCATAGTGTTTATTTACTCTTGCAGTTGTCTTGCGTTTAAAAGACCTATCTAAAGTGTAATTGTGTTGTCCACAATGCTCGCAAGGATGAAGATTGAAACACCGATCTTCCATGTGGCCAACTCACTAACAATGTTGGCATTTCTGAATCTACTCTTCAACTAGAGAAGGTGAATTTGAACTTTCTTGTAGCAGTCCAACACTCTGGAACTGGATTGGCTTGTTGTAATCCGGATTATGAAAGGTGACATCATTTTCATATCTGATACATATTATATGCTTGTTCTTCGTGATTTCTGCCCAAGGTCTGATGATCCGCTTGGAAAGAGGAAGTTGATATTTATCTCTACTTGAATCTGGAGCTAGCTCACTAAGTGGCTACTGCGTTGGTTGTTCGTTTGAATAGGAAACATCATCTTCATCATCTTTGAAAAGAGGGTTTTGAACATGAACTAGTTCATAATGTTGTTGCAGATTCTGTCACTCAAGTGCATCGTGAAGAAGACGAGTATGAGTTTGCAACAGTGTTGCTTTAGCTTGCGTAACTTGCAAGCAGGTCACAACAGACTGCAAAGTGGTTTTGCCAATGGTGATTGTATTATCCACAGAAGAGAGGACTAGAGTGTTCAATAACTCTAATAGTTCCTCAACTCGATCCATATAGACATAATTAGACATCACAGATTTTCTTGCAACTCCACCCTTGAACAATTAAACTCAAATGTGCAGACTTAGCAAATGAAGGGTGTCGACTTCTATCAAAAATGCACCCAATAACGATCAAAGCAGAATAAATAGGTGTATACCAAATTCCTTGTCTTGAAAGGTTTACCAATTCAAGGATTTATTGGATCCCTTGCTTTCCCAATGACCAAAGTTTAAATCCACAACTTTCCCTTCTTTAAAGAACATTGGTATTCGATACTCTTTGCCATCAATCAAGCTCCTTGCAAGCTATTCTAATTTGTTGTCAAAAACACCAAGTATGGTGCATATGGAGCTCAAAAGAACATACTCACCTATTTGGAAAATACTCATCATCACATGCTTTGAATACGACTGGAGTATATTATTAAAAGTTGGTTGAGAGCAACTCTACTAGTAGAATTCGTTATGATGCAATTCACCATTGCGATGTGGCATCCCATTTGATTGAAGATTGCAACAAAGATGATATATCTTTGTGTGTATTGTAATAGAGTTCATCCCAAGAATTGCACATACCAAGCAAGTTCCAAAACCTCAACAACGAGATCTTTAAGAACAATAGCAAGGTACAAAGGAGCACTGGCCTCTACACAGACCAACCAATCTGAAGTAAAAATGAGAAGCAATTTTATCTTATACTCTAATATGGAAATGAGGTCGATTAGAAATTTCAATGCTCAGATCTGTACCCTCGCTCCAACGATAGGAAGAGTCACTTTTGGCGTTGGATGATGATAATCCGTTAGGGTTTTGTAGAGCCAAATCGGCGGAGTCCGCGTGGAGATAACGTATTAAACCTCTAATCATCAAGACCCAAATAGTATCAAAATTACCCAAACAAATTGATAAGAAATATTTCTTGTTGACCAGTCGCATATCACAGTCGGATCATAGCAACACTTCAACCAAAAGGCAGCAACAACATGGAAGCTACCAGGCATCCATTCATTTTTCTATTAAAAATCGTGAACTACAATATGTTGATCATGGGAGGCCCGATGTGACATACCCGAACATCCTCGCGTGCTTTAATTCATAAAAATTGCATGCTTTGATTCAGTCGAACAATTAACAATTGAGCTCCATTAATTGGAGTCGTTCACCACCTGCAGTGATCCACACGAACCCCATGACCTCATGCACTAGATTCACAGTCCTCTTGCAGACTTGACATAGCGTAGATTTAAACAGAAAGGTCCTTTCTGGGTTTGAGATGGCAGTGGCATGGGTAAATGATTGTGAGCTTTGAATCCAATGTTAGAATCATACCAGGGATGAAATCATTGATAGCTATATTAAAACCCTTGCCCAGGTCGTTGGAAGTGAGGAGGAAGTGAGAATGAAGATTTGTTTGATCAATAAGCCTGGCACTGGAAATGTAGAGAGACAAGGTCTTGACGGTGTTGAGAATGGAATTCGGGGTTAAAGAAACACCTGCCACGCTCAGCGTGGGACGCTTTGAAACGGTCACCCACAAAATAACCGCTTAGGTCTAAGTTGACTAGCAAGCAGAGGAGCCCAGAGAATATTGAGAGAGGACAGGCCTGCACAAGGACGTTTCTGCACACAGGAGGAAAGGAAACGCAGAAATGTTATGAACAACTACCATAGGCCCTAAGAGCTATATTGCTCTGATACCACTGTTGGACACACAAATGGATAAAGTGTGATTAGGCCCCTTTGGTTCATCTTCCAAGGGTCTCTTGGACTCCAATGACCGTTACACTTTACTTTTCATATTCCTTTTCCACATGGATTAGGTTTTCAACAATTTAAGATTAGTTTTCAACTAAATAGTTGCATAGAATGTAATTAACCATTAATTAATAATCACATTTAGGTAAAATAATCTAATCTCAAAAAATATTCTTGAGTAACTAATTGGTTAATTAATGGTCATTCAGGGAAATATGAGGACTGAAATATCCCTAGCATAGATTCATCTTAACCTAGTAATAGAGATGGATTAAAGAGATATGCTTAATATGAATCTATGCTAATTCTTTTTACTATTAACATTACACACATGAAGCTACATATCTCTTCCTCCTAGGTTTTAAGAGGACTAGAGCATTTAGCTTCTCTCAATGCAACCAACCAAATAAAATATTATAATTAGCACTGACCAAAGATGTAATCGCTAGAGCAATCAATTGTTTGAGAAATTGCATGCCATTTCAAAATGAACGGAAAATACATCTCAATTTTATAGGACATTAAGTCCTACAGGAATATGCTCAGGTCAAGTCACATACAGAAAGAGTGAGACCTGTAGTCCATTGTAATTCATGATGTGTAGATATGCAAGACAAAGAATTTGATACTTGTTTCGTCGTGTCATGTGATTTGCAGAACAAAGAATTCACTACCTGTAGTATTTGTTCAAGTGGGCACAAAGCATCAACTCCGCTCTAATGTAAACAACCGTAGAGTAGTGCCACAAAAAAATTCAATGGCTACAATAAATTCTTATGGTAATGCCATTGCATAGCAATTTGCACTATACCTATTTTTCATGCCACATAATAGTGAACAAGCAACCATACAAGTGGCAAAGAGCATACATGAATCTGAACATTGAGCATATCAAAGTCTAGATGTACATGAACTTGCAGAAGGACATCCCCTGGTCTATTGTGTGTTATAGGAATTGCAACTTTGACACTTGTGGGCAACAATGTGAAATTTGACTTCAGAGGTTACTCCACAGTCATTGCATAGGATCCAAACCTGCTTAGAGGACCGATGAGAAAGGATGAGGCATTTTCTCTTATGCTACTAATGGGATTTAAAATGTTCCTACAAATCATACCATGTGAACATCATGAATATTACCATTTTGTTCTGGTAAGCTTCAGGCACTGGTGTGGCAACAATCTCCATGACGAAAGAAAGTTATCAGAATCCACTCAAGTAACTTAAAAATGAATTTCCTTTAGACGAAAGCAAGTTTCCAATTTGACAAATCAAAATTAACAAAAACACATATAATAAGCTATTCTCTATAGAACCCATTGCAAGATGACTTCAATATGTTCATCTTGTCATCTACCACAATGATATAACCAAAAAAAATACCTCTTGGTCAAGTTTCTCCCACACTTTGGACATATCACAAACATATCTGGAGCACACTGGACAATAAAATCTGCAAAATGCAAATAAACATATTAGAATGGCAAGACATTTAAAATCAAATTAAAGTTGCAACAAATTGTGACCACAGATCGTCAAAGAAGGTACCATCAATGGGCATATCAGGGCAAGCATATGTAGTGGTGTAAAAGTATAGATAGCTAAGACTAGAAACGAGTATAATCTAAAATTATAAAAGACTGGAAAATCTCAAGAGGTTGTGAGCCACAACACAAAACAGGCCATATATGAAACTTACCAAAGATGCTTGTGCATCTCTTTTAAGAAATGCATGTGAATAGTGTGACCAAAAGGCAATACATTTATGCCATTTATAGAGTCAAGCAAATAATGTAGAGGAGTCAACGAACGAAGGTTTAGATTTCCAAATAAATTCTATCTAGATTAAGCTTTAAAAATAAAACTACAAATAATACACTATACAAATAATGGTGACCTACCTCAAAGAACACAAGACAATTGTGGTGCATTGATTTTTCCACACAAGGGTGGCAATCCTTCAAGAGGATAGAGTAGCAACATCCTAGAAAAACATACATGGACAAATAAATTATTCTCACACTACAATAAATCAGAGGGGAAAGAAGTGGTGATAATTTGAGCATTCATAAAAAATACATACCACATTTATAACAGTGGAAGAAATTATCCTTTCTGTCGGTTCTGAAAACCAACACAACTAGCTAAAGTCAACTGCAAGAAATACATCTAAATACATTTCACATTAGTATGAAGATTACTTTTTAGAAGAGCAAGGGATATCAAATGCAAAAGAGAAAAACATACTTGCAAATACCACATCCATCACAGTGGTATTGTTGTTTGAATCCTAGAAAACCAAAGTGGCAAGTGCAATTAGCACCAAAAGCAAATATATCCAATTCCATCTTTTCATAATTTTGTTGAGATTTTCAAATTAGACAAAAGTTATTATTTCCTTTCTCTTGCATTTGGCACTCTTACATGAAACCTTTTTGGTTGAACATGGTATGAGCTAGTAAACTCTTTGTTTCTATGAACCAGGATTATTAAACCTGAAAAAGGCATTAAGAACGTACATCATCATCAAAGAAATTAAATTTTTCACAAAAATACTTTCCCATACGAACACCACAAGTAACGCAGGTTTGTTAATTCAACACAACCACAAAAATCATAATCATTTGTAAAAAATATTGGAGTTTTTGCCTCAACTTTTATGGACGTTGTTGTTCCTGAGTTTATACTTTCAGGCTCTAAAGTATACCATCAAGGCATCCGTAAAAATAAGGTAATTAAGGGTAAAAATCAAAAGGAAGGATAAATTAGAGTTGGTTTCCCAACTACCTTTGTCTAGCTTCCCTTTGTTCTTGCATGCTAATATCTCTCTCAATAGTTTCCCATGAACGTTCTAATTCAACCCGGTTAGTCGTTGTTTGCAGAATAGTATTAAAAAGGTTTAAAGCAATGCTAGTTTGATCTTGGAGACCAGGTTCTATGTTGGGTTGTCTGTTATTTGGAACAGTCATGGAGAGTAAAATTTTATTTAATTTTTTAAAGAATTTGATAAATTGTTGCTTTAGTTTTTAAGGGATGAAAATAGGAAAAATAGTTTTAAAATTCAAAATAATAACATAATAACAGTTGAGGTCGTTTCCTGGACTTGAAACAATTTTGAGAAAAGTAAAATAACAAAGAAATACTGCTGAAAAAATATGAGGCTTTAATCACGAAAGAATCTCATATTGTAACAAGAAGTAAAGAGAAAAACGAGATTTCTAATGAAGTGTTAAATATTATCGTTCAAATGATCTACAGGTCTTAAAATTACTGATAGCAATTTCAAAGGAAAAGATGTAAATAATTTGATAACCAAATCAATTCAAACTACAAAAGATGTATGAAATAAACTTATAGTTGATCATTCATTAGAAAGACATTGAAAGAGAAACATAGAAATATATTGTAAACAGGGTTAAAGAACACATAGCTTCAAGTTGAAAGGATTTACAATCTCGTTTGCATTATTTATATCAAAATGGATTGAAAACTTTTTATACAATCGGCTCTCCTCAAAACCAAAAAAGCCCTTTCTCAGTCTTGTGAAAATATATTTATACATGATCACCCAACATTTTTCCCGTTGGTGATTAATTAACTTCCTAAGACTAACGGTTACATGAATGTGCAATGTTGAACCGTTTACATTTCTATTTTAACTACTTTGTTATTTCAATAATGAAAATATACAAAACAGTATTTCATGTCTGCGTTGACGAACTTCCTTCCTCTGTCTTAAGATAGTGAATGCATTTTCCCAAAAACTTCACCAAAACTCTGGGAGCTTCTGGTATATCTTTTGCCTCAAATATGAAGAACTTTTTCTGTAGTTCGGGCAGACAATCTTCACTTATCTTCCTTGTGAACTTAATAGTTTGCAACTTTAAGTTCGGCATCACTATCCATTTTTCGATTTCGGTGACATTGATTACCTTTATTTTTGGGATCTCCACCTACATTTCCTCCAGATCTTCCTTGAATCTTAGCAGGTGCTTGACAATGTTAATTTCTCCTAATAACCCCGAACGGTTGTTTTTTCCAATGTTCCAAGAAGCTTTTTCTAAAAGATCAAAAATTCCTTGACAATCATCATTGATCTCTCTGGTTATTCTTTTGTTTTCTGCAAGGTTTGCCTCCCACACCTTGAGTATTACATGTCCTTTAACCTGCTCTAAAACAGATAGTTTTTGAATCTTTCTGACCTCCTCCTTTGTTGAAAGGGCCACTGATTTTTGGAAATTCGTTCTAGCCGCTTTTACTTCTTTTTCTTTCTGGAGAATATCTTCCAAGGATTTATTAGTTTCCTGAAAGTAATTCTGGACAAATTGCAAATTAGAAAACACTCCCTGTTGTACTTTTTCTATCTTCATATGTATTTCCGAAACCTGGGCTTGGAAGATTTTGAGCTCGACCACTTGATTTGAAATGGAATTAATCTTACCTTGTAATTGTTTATTTATTTCCTCTTGCTTTATGACATGTTCTTGAGTGACCTGTATTTTCTGATTTGCTTCCTCTAAGCTTGCTTTCATTTTCTGAATTTCTTGAATATCATTTAATCTAGCTTGTTCTAGACCCTTTTTTATTCCCCAACTGATATTTCTTTCGGTCTCTTTCAATTGACCCTGTAGCTGAGCTATCATTTGGTCTTTCTGTTCCAACATAGTTGTCAAACTACCCACAGAGTATAAATTCGTTGATTCTAAGGCTCCCATTGTGCCTGCTATCTTTGTAGCGAATTCTCCTTCTTCAAGTCTTTGTCCATCTATAATGATTTTGTGATTTTTAATCATCATATCTCCTCTAGAATGCATTTCCTATTTTAGGATAGCCTTTCTCTTCTTACTAAAAAAATAATTTGAAGGAGGAATCTCATCTCTAGAAATAGGCTCAAGATCACTTACGTATAGAGCTCCCTCGTGGGGGTTTCCATAAGTAGACTGCAATGGAGTCAAGGAAGTAATGGGACTTCCAAGTTCTGTCGATGATGTTCCTCCTACCTTTTTCAGAAAACTCTCAGGAATTTCTGAAGGTGTTTCCAACTCCTTTCCTTTCCCTACCTCTGATTTTTCTGTCTGGGGGACTTTTGTTTCTTGTGAAGGCGTTCCACCCTCCTTCATTTTTCCTTTTGTATTTTCTTTATCCTGTACATTTGTTTCAAAGCCTGGGGGAGGCCCTTCCAGCTCTAGAGGTGGGGTCGTGGGTTCACCCTACAAACTCTTTGGTAAACCACTTCGCCTATGACTTTGGAATGACATGAAACCAACCTGTGAGTCAGGTGACATGGCCCGTACCCTATTTAATACTTCTTCATGGGTTTTAATCTCCTTGAATATATCATCATAAACAAATGTTCCGTGCTCATATGCTTTCAAATTACAATGCATCAAATGTCTGCTTACTAATTGATAAGGGTCATGCTTTCTGTGCTCAATATCTACCAGTTTTATTTCTTCTAATGCTTCAGCTTCTACTTTAGAATGGCCAAGGTTTAGTAATGAAAATTTCCTAACATACACAGGGAAGATTGGCCAGGATTTCTTTTGAGCTTCTTTCATCTCTATTCCAATACCACCATTCACTATTTGATGTGCTACCTCCCTCCATACCAGTCTGTCTGGGAGGAATTTCGGAAGTGCGTGAGGGGGGATTGAGCATCCATAAACCCTAACATAAGAGAAGTTTTCATCAACAAACCAGTCGGCTATCGCTTTGATATTTCCTGAAACTGACTCAGAAATGCAAGGGGGTTCACAGCCATAAAACATTTTATGCATTGGAATTATTACAAAATGACAAATTTTGTAAAATGCATCCTTATCATTTTCTTCCCAAAGTGCATAATGATATTCATGAATGGGCTCGGGGCAAGTTATGTTCCAACTCCAATTCATCAGGAGAACTGGAGTCACAAAGCAAATTGCATCCATAATGTATGCTGACATATAAAAGGCCATTGGTTGACTTTTAGATTTTTCCACTTTGTAATTTGAAACTTCTTGTGCTAAGTTATCAGACAGAATCTTATTCCAGTTAAAAGTATATCCTTCTGAAGCTTCTTCTAAAAAGGGTACCCATTCTGTAGGAAAATGGCAGGGATCCTTTTTCCCGAAAAGTCTACACAACATAATGGCTACATAGACCATGTATTCGTTCAAAGATGTCGTGGCATAAACCCCATGGGTATCAGCCCTAAACTTTGATGGACATCTCCACCATTCTCTAATTAAATCGGGGTAACTTCGGTCTGCCTCAGTACACTCTTTCCTTTGAAATTCAGCTAAAAACTCAACATTAAAAGTGTATTTAGGATTTGGTGAGAGATTATACATTACTTGTATATGTTATGGCCTGAATGAGCCGACAACGACCCCTTGATCATTTAAGATGCTCCTCGTCGAAATATCAACCTTTTCCAGGGCCTAATTGATCATGTCGTTGTACACCATAAGTCGAGGGCACGCTGCGATCTTATGAAGCTCTAATTCTGCTATGTCTCGAAAGTGATTCTCGGAATCAATATGAGAATTCTTGAATTCGTATTCCAGGAATTCATAGATTTGTGTCCAAGATTTAATTGAGTCGATAGCGTGTGGTGTAGTGTCGGATATGATATCTCCTTCCTGTGTATCTTCACTCTTCTTCGATGCTTTTTTCGGTGCCATGATTTTAAGTTAGATGGAAAACCTGTCACGGAAAATGAGTGTATGAGCTCGGCTGAATGCGTATCGCGCTTGATAGTATGAAACAGAAAATGTTGTGAAACACAGACCTTCAAACTCTCTTTTAATTCATTTAACGATGAAGGCACTGACACAACTGACAAAAATTCAAGACATTTAATGCAGTAGATATTTACTAAGATACGCATTAGTGTCACATATCACCAGTTATTTTTTATTTAAGTGGCCACATTTTGGCGCTTTTGAATTCAAAAATCAGAACATTTCATTCAATCGGAAACCGAAACGTGAGCAAAACCTAAAAAGATTGATTGTTATTAATCATGCTTTCAAAACAGAGTTAATTTAGACTAATCACAGATTAAGAGTCAAGATTTTGTGTTTCGGGATTTCGGGATCGTGTTGATGAGAGGTATGTTATTATTGAATCCTGATTTATGAAATCGTGACATGTTTAAATTAGGACTTAATTCCATTTTAGTTAGCTAATTAATCAGGATTAAGGACCAAACAGGATTAATTCAGTTTAACACAAATTATGGGTCGGGATTTCGCGTTTCACGATTTCGGGGATCGTGTTGACAAGAGGTATGTTATTACTGAATCTCGATTTCCGAAATTGAGAAATGACTAATTTACTTTTAATAATTATGTACTTCAACTTTTCGGGAAATCGGGGATAGGGATTTCACGATTCGATATCTTAATAAGCCCCGAGTCTCGAAAACCCCTTTTTTATTAGTCTGATTTTTTAGTTTTTTATTATTATTAGAATTTAAATCTGTCGGGGTTTTGGTACCGGCCCTTTGGAAATGAAAGTTTGAGGGTTATGCTTCTTAAAAATCCGAAACCCGAAAAAGGAAGGCTTTAGTCTTCAGATTAAAAATTTTAAATATGTTTCAACAGATGTAATCAAAGTAAACAAGGTTCAGTTCTACAAAGTGAACAGATAACCTGCAAGCACAAAAGTATAACTATAAATAACAAGAGCAATATACTAATTCAACAAGTTAGCTAAGATTTACTAGAAATTTGGTTATTTATTTTTTGAAAAGCATAAAATTTAAACCTACACATCTTTTAAATCTACCTTTCGAAAATATTATAGTGTTACACCCTATAATACCTTTTCTAACTACAAGCAACACATATGGTTCCCAAGCATTAAGAAAAGCATCATAATGAATAACATGACTGGAAAACGAGATAGAACGTAACCTTTCGAACTTTGTGGCGAGGTACATCATGTATGTCAAGTGAATCGAAGTCCATTGAATTCTTTTCAGATATGAGTTCAGACCAGACTATAACCTCACAAATTAATTTAAAAGTGGAGATAAATTTTCTATTTCTATTTTGACAAGGCATATAAAACAAAGTCAACCGTAGAACTTAAAATAGCTAACGAAAGAAGCAAAGGAAATGAAGCATACTTTGGCCTCATTATGTAAATGCCTACATTCAAAAACTTTATTACAATTTGAGGCCCTTATTTGGCATCTCCAGCGGTAGTGTGAACATCTTCCATCAATTATCATTATCAAGAAAACACACGTCAGTAAAATCATGCATGAATGGAATACTTCTTACCACTTTGTAAGATGCATGGACATACCAACAAGAATGTATACTTTCCACTTTGTTAGATACCAGTGTAGATCCATTTAAATCTGGATCTATCATGCGTCGAGAGGGATCAAATCCCTCTAGGTGAAAATCTTTCCTCAAGTTTTTCACTCTAAAAAGAGGTTTGCACCTCGAGGGATTTGATCCCTCTCGACGCATGATAGATCTAGAGTTAAATGGATCTACATTGGTTCCAATCGCAGGTAAGAAATGAAATTTTAGATGATAATATTTATCTATATGTATATGTTTAAGATGAAGTTAATACTTTGAAATTTACATTATTATGAATCTGAATAATAACAAAGTAACATTTTTTAGTGATGAAGATATTGAATAATAACAAAATGGAATGGTTAAGATACATCATATCATTAAGAAGTGATATGAGGAAGATTTTGAATAACTCACATATTACATAGTAATTGATCTCAATCTATCTTCTTGATCCTCTTTTTTCTTAGATAGGATTGCATTAAAAGTGAGACCTTTGAGAATTTTAGAGCTACTGAGTTTTTCACATTTAATATATATTAATATTATGATTGTTTTAATGTGCATATACTAATACATAAATCACACCTAACCAAACAAAGTATATGAATTCAACTTATAATATTTTTTTTGAAATTGGTTTTCACTACCTTATTGCTAAATTCATTTCACTTGATAATTTGTACTATCTCACTGTTAGCGTCAGAAGTCACTCCTGGATTGCTTGCAGGATCAGAGCCTGACACCCATCAGTTTAATGTCACGATTTGTTTTAAAGAGGTGATCAAATGGAGGAAAACTCTGAACAATATCGTTTCAACTCAGAAACTAGCCCAGGCATGCATGGACGAGTGAGGTCTTGATAAATTTCAAACAGTGAGTTGCAATAAAGGGTGAGTAGGGGGAAGACTTGCATGAGAAGAGTGCGAAGGTCTATCATAAACATCAGGTTCGTAACAGACTGGAGAAGAAAGCATTCGAACGCAATATCCTCTTACATTCAAACACAGAAAACCAGAGAATACAATAATGTCACAACAAATCCTTTATCATAACATAACTGCAACAATTCACGCGAATCATTCGATCATGAACTCCCTGGCATGAGATGAAACATAGATGGAAAATGAGAACTGTTTGTCATAAAAAAAGAGATCTCAAACACAGAGGCATAACCAGGAAACCAGAATGTTTGCTGGAACTTTACAGTCGGGAGCTTAGCTCTACCATCGATGGATACAAAAATGGCGAAAACGCCTTCATATACTCAGAACAACAACAGCAGCGGAACCGAGACATTGCATTGAAAGCTTTGCGTCTGCATGGCTTCTGACAATCAACATCTGAAAGATCGTGCAACTTATGTCGGACGCAATCTAACTTTTGACAGTTCCAACGGCGAATCGACGTGCCTTTAATTCATTTCCGTGCTTTCCCATTATGGCGGATACGATGTCTAACCACCACCAACCGCTTCAATAACTGCTTCGTCGGGATTGGGGATGGCCCGGCCAACTTGGCACCTTCGCGATGTGGAGGGCCTCCCGCGCTGCCACCTGGAACAACTGACTGGCCTAAAGAATAGGCATGAGGGCCAGCGCGGAAGATGGGGCACGGGAACGGAGTGATGGAGCCAGAACTGCGAGGGAAAAGAAAGAAGAGATGAGGTTTAAGAGAGGTGGTGGGGGAGACACGTGGTGGAAAATGATAAGTGGAAGGAGCAGGACAAGGCATAATGGGTGCACTTGTGGTAGGAGGCTATCGTGGAAAGAGGTGGGACACATGGCAGGCGATGGATGGAGGGTGAGTTGGGAAAGGGACTATGTGGACCAAGAGAGGGGGAAGCGACAGATGTCGGAAGATGAGGAGAGGGCAGAAGGGCGCAAGCCTCATCGCACGGCCAGGAGGAGGACAAGTGGCCAGTGGGAGGATGGTCTACAAGCTGACATGACGGGAAGGGGGCCCACCTGGCTAAACACAGAGCTGCTGAGAAAGACAAGATTTTCCAAGTGCCATTGATCTGGGCGCACTGATCGTGGCCGTCGGAAAGCTGCGCACCTAATTACGGACCCTCCCCCCTCCACTTAAAGGTAGAAAGGCAGGGGGGGTCAGGAATTGCCTTTATCGCCGTTGATCCGGGCGCTACGATCTTGGTCGTTGAAGAGGTGGGCCCTGGATTCCGGACCCCCCCCCCCCGCTTAAAGGTAGAAAGGCGGGGGGGGTCCGGAATCAGATCTACGCCGTTGATCCGGGCGCCGCGATCCTTGCCGTCCAGACTTGATTTTCATTTAATCATGGGCACATTAGCACCCTGAACTTAGGACAAGTGGGTTTTTAACCCATTCCTTTGCATTCTAACCCCCCTTACAAGAAATATCGTTAACATTTGGCTCCATGGGGGATAGAGTCGTCTCTTTGATGCTCTAAGAACTTTTTTTGCAGATTCAGTGCCTTTGTTGTTGGGCTATGGAGTCATTTATTAGGCCAAAAACAAAAACAAAACAATATTTACAAAACAAAACAAAAAAAGCCGACTGTGGCTCACAAAAAACATTTTTTTAGGAAATGCCCATTTACTGGGCTGCTAAAAACTTCTTTGCCTTCCAGATCCTGCAACCTGTAAGTATTGTTTTCAAATACTTCAAGGATATTGAAAGGTCCGAACCAGAGGGCATCAAATTTATTGTGTTTTCCCCTTTCCTGCCTCGGTGCATCCCATTTAAACACCAGGTCACCGTGCTCGAATTCTTTCTTTTTGCTCTTCCTGTCAAAAGTCTGCTTGATCTTCTGCTGATGATTGTAGGCTCTGTCCATGACCTGTTCTCTGATCTGCTACACTTCCACCATCTGATGAATCCTTCTGAGCACATGGTTAGGTTCTTCTTCAAGGTCCTGGAGGAATTTTTCCACAGGTAAGGCGAGCTGAGTGAGGAAAACGACCTATATTCCATAAACCAGTTGGAAAGGTGAGATACCCAGGGATTTCTTAGTTGTTACTCGATCGGCCCAAAGAGAAAATTTGAGCTTTGAGTCCCAGGCCCTCTTATTGTCCTCCAGTAGCCTTTTGATAAGCTTGATTAGGCTTTTATTGGAGGACTCTGCCAGTCCGTTTCCTTGAGGATAGTATGGAGTAGAGTGAACCAGTGAAATCCCAAATTGTTCACAGAACTTGACCAAAGGCTCAGACCTGAAGGGGGCGACATTGTTAGTGACAATCTTGCTTGGGCAGCCAAATCTAGCTATGATGTCTTCCAAGAGGCTGATGATTACTTTGTGAGAAGTGCTCCTAGTGGGGAAAGCCTCTATCCACTTGGTGAAATAATCGGTTGCAGTGAGGATCCATCTATGCTGGCCACTTGAGGGAGGATGAATCTCTCCAATGAAATCCAATCCCCACTGCTGAAAGGGTGTTGAAACTACTACAGGCTTTAATGGCAGAGATCTGAGCTGCTGCTTTCCTGAGAACTTATGGCATTTGATGCAAGCCCTGAATTCCCTGCAGATATTAGTAAACAAAGTAGGCCAGTAATACCTATCCCGGAGGATTTTGTGGGCTGTGGTCTTCCAAAAATGATGACCTCCGCAGAGACTGCTATGGAAATCGAACATCACCTTCTGGGCTTGCAGCGGGTCCAGACATCTTAATAGTATCCCCAGAGGGTCTCTCCAATACAAGGCTTGGTCAATGAGACAATATCTGACCGCCTTGAGCTTTAAAGCTCTAGCCCTACTCTTTCCCAATCCATCAGGGGGCTTTAATTTTTGCAGAAAGTACAAGATATCCCTGTACCAGGGACATGCTGCTAGTGGTATGATGGTCTGAGAATTTCTGCTAGATGACTCGGCTTGCTCATTGGTGAAGTTAATCCCCAAAGCCTTGCAATTAGATTTAGAAAGCAGCTTGTCCAGACCTTGCCCCTTTATCAGCTTGGTGGGCTTAATCTCCAGGTCAAATTCCAGGATCTTGGCGATCCATTTACCCCTTCTCCCATCTATGTCAGGCTGTATAAGGATGTCCTTCATAGAGGTTGAAGGGACATATGCAGTGATTTTTGAGTGCAAGAAATAGATCCTGAAAGCTTTGAGATCTTTCACCAATGCATAGGCCTGCTTCTCCATGATCTCGTACTGGAGTTCAGCATCTCTCAACACCTTGCTGTAGAAAGCAATAGGTTGCTCTCGCCCTAGATCGTTCTTTTGCAACAAGACTGCTGCTACCGAGTCATCAGAAGCAAACGAGAAAATCAGGAAATCTTTAGAATAATCGGGACTGATTAGCACAGGTGCTTCAGTCAATGCTTTCTTTATTTGGGCAAAAGATTCCCTGGGTTTAGCAGTCCATTTCACTTCATTTCCCTTCCTGAGCATGGCTGTGATGTTTTTTACCAGCTCGACAAAGTTCGAGACGAATCTTCTTAGATAGTTTATCTTCCCCAAAAAGGCCTGGACTTCCTTCTTGGACCTGGGAAGTGACAGGGTCTGGAGTGCCTCTACCCTGCTAGGGTCAATCCTTACTCCTTCTGCCGACACTATATGACCTAACAGCTTCCCCTCTTTCATAGCAAACAATGATTTCTTAGGGTTTAAAGATAGGCCATACCTCTGACACTTCAGGAAAACTCTCTTTAAGTGGCAGCAGTGCTCTTTATCAGTCTTGGAGAAGACTGTGATGTCATCCAGATATATCACCACAAACTAGTCCTTCTCCTCGATGAAGGCTATGTCCATGGCTCGCTGAAATGTTGCTCCCGCGTTCATCAGCCCAAAAAGCATTTTGACATACATGAATGTGCCCCAAGGAGTGGTGAAAGCTGTTTTTTCTCTGTCCTCAGGCATGACTAATATCTGATTGTATCCAGAGAAACCATCAATCATGGATATTCTAGATGCACCGGTTACCCTCTGCAGTATGTGTTCCATGTTGGGCAGGGGGTAATTGTCCTTCCTGGAGCTTCTATTCAGGTTCCTGAAATCAACGCAGAGTCTTATTTCCCCACTTTTCTTTCTCACCGGAACCAAATTGGCCACCCACTCAGAATATCTCAAGGGGACAATGATCTGGGCATCCAGCAGCTTCTTTACCTCTTTCTCCATAACAGGTAGCAGCATGGGATTTATCTGTCTCAACTTCTGCTTGAATGGCTTAGCCTCCTCTTTTAGTGGGATCTTGTGCTCAATGACTGATGTGTCATACGTCTTGAGGTCTTCGTAGGTCCATGCGAACACATCAGCAAACTCCTTTAGCAACTTAGTATATTTGGCCCTCTGCTCCTCGGTCAAACTCCTTGACAGCCTGACAAACTTGGGCTCCTCCGGTGTGCCTATGTTGCACTCAGCTGTGTCATCATCATCACCTGAAACTTTACCCTTCACTGCCACATCATTTCCATCGAACAATCTTTCTAATGGGACAAGTCCCCTCGGAATGTAATTGCTCGATAGCTGTATAATTTGGTGGTTAGCAATTTTATTCAAAAACTCCTCAGGGTGATGGTCATCTTCCGTGTCAGGGTCCTCATCTATGTGCAATGCCGAAAAGTCATCAATTGATTGAAGAAACTTTTCGATCTCTAAATCATCTTCAAATACCTTCCAATGCTTGACATTGTTCGGTACAGAGGGTCTATATTTTATTTCAACATCGGACCCGACAGTGGGCAGCGCAGGAACTTCGAGCAGACTAGCTGTGAAAGCTAAAAAGTCGGCTGGGGCATGTTATTCCCTTGGAATGTAGGAAATGTTAAAATCCAAGAAAAATTTATTAACAAGGTCCCATACCTCGTTCCTGTAATTCCTGAGACGAGGATGCTTGGCTTGATAAACATTTTTGACCTGCTGGACAATCAGTTCCGCATCTCCAAATACAGCCATCTCCTTAATTTCCATTTCCTTTGTAGCTCTTAATCCCAGAACCAGAGCTTCATACTCTGCCACGTTGTTGGTGACTTCAAATTCCAGCTTGTATGACAGAGATATGGTCTCTTGAGAAGGGGATATGAATACCACTCTGGCACCTGCACCTATACTGGAAGAAGCTCCATCAAAGATCATCTTCCAAACAAAGGTGGTTGGAGGGGGTGTCTCCTGATTAAGAATGGGTTGCTTTCTGATCTGTAAAGGAGCCTCAGGGGTGTGGGTGAGCTGTAGTAAACTGGAGCCTAAATTAGTGTCCAAGGCATAGATGGGATGATTGGTAGGGTTGGCTTCATCACTGATTATGTAGGCCAACTGGGCTTCTCTGTATAATCTTCTATGCTCCCCTCCAAACACTGGGATAGTGGCATATGTGAGGTCCATCTGCAAGGTTCCCCCCAGTCTTTTTATCCAAGATCTTGACAACAACATGCCAAACTTAGGGGGAACATCAGCTACCACAATATCCATGACCATACTTTTCATGGGCAGCTGAAACAAAGAAACTGCTAGGTCCTTGATTACTCCCAAACATTGAACCCTCCTGGAGTCGAAAGAATAGAGGTCGTGATAGGCTCGGGTGACTTCTAGTCCTAACTCTTCCATGACAGTTTTGGGCATGAGGTTGTGGGAGGACCTTGAATCCATAAGGCAATTATGCAACACTTTATCATGTATGTTCAGGGATGTGTAGAAGGGAGGGGATGAATCATCCCTATCTTCTACCATGGGACCTAGGACAACTACAGGCCTTTCATCTTGAAGGTTTATGGAGTCTGTGAGTGGGTATGAGGCTTCAGATTTCAACAGCTCAGAGAAGCATTTTTTTAATTCCCCATGTCTAATTAACTCAGTGAGTGGCATCGGAATTCTGATATTTTGGATCTCATGTTCGAAATTGAAAGAAGATATAGGCTTTGGGATTTCTCTAACTTCAGGAACATGATTATGGACAATGGGAGAGAGAGGTTGAGCCTTCTTACCTTTGTGAGCGTCTGCTACTTCTTTAGCAGGTTTCTCTGTTCTAGTGGATGGCTCAGGAACATCAGGTGTTGCTGCCCTTTTGTCGGATCTCAGGTTATACCTGCCTCGACCGTCACTAGCTTTGTCTCCCTTGCTCAATTCATTTAGCTGACTATCCATGAGAGACTCTTCATAGGTTGTCCGAGTGAGATGAGGAAAAGGAGGAGCGTCTTTTAAGCAGTGGATTTCAGAGTCAAGCTCATCTGTTTCTCTTTCCTTCTCATCGGCCACCAGATTGTTCAGAAAAGGGGGTTGAATTCTCTAGTCTTCTCTGTATCTTCCCCTTTCCCTGTGCATAGTTGGGAGAGCCACATTATTATTTGGCCTCCTGAAACCTCCTTTATTTTCAGTGTTCTGAGGGCCCTTATACATTTGTTTCCTTTCCACCTTCAATCTCTCCACTTCTTCGGTCAGAAACTTCATCATCTCGGTCAGCTCATTCACTTGAGGGTGGGGCATCGATGGGCCAGAAGTTGAGCTTTCAGATCTTCCTTTTCTTCTATCTACGTTAGCTTTTTTCCTCAGTCTGTCAGCTGCCAATATGTTGGATTCCACTTCTACGGCAGCGTCTTGCATTTGAGCTAAGGAGGTAGCTCTTCTTTCTCTTAATAGCAGGCAGAAATCAGGATCAAATGCACCCGCATATGAAATTTGGGCAGAGGCTTCTGAGGGCTTTATCTCTGCAGAGATCTTATTGTACATCTTATTGAATCTTTTGGAGAAGTCAGAGACAGACTCTCCTTCCATTTTCCTCAGAGACCCAAACTCTGTCATGTAATACATGAAATCTTTTCTATCTCCCCACTGCCTCATGAAAACGTTATCCAAGGCTTCAATGCCAGCAATATATCCAGGGGCCAATCCTCTGAACCATTTCCTTACCTCTCCATCCAGGCTCTGGACAAAGACTCTCATCCAGACATCTTCATTCTCAATATTCAAGTTGTCTGCATAACTGTGAAAAGCAGCTAGGTGCTCTTCAGCAGTTATATCCCCTTCTCCCGTGAACTTGGGCATATATTTCAAATAATCTCCAACAGGGAGGGGATTCATAGGATGAGGGAGGATTAAAGGAGCATATCTAGCAGCAACTATGGCATCCATTCTATTCAGAGGAGGATTAGCACCAGCCATAGGGATATTAGGTAGAGGAGAACTTAGAGGAGAAGGAGTGTGGACGGGGTATGTTGGAAAAGAGTTTCTTGGAGGAGACAACGGAGAAAACAGGGAGAGAGCTAAGGGACCTGAATGTGCATATGCTTCTCTCTGTGCAGTAGTAGCAATAAAAGGAGGGGTGGTGAAACCTTCAGAGGCCTGAGGTCTGTGTTGAGGCACAACTTCCAAGGAGGGGGGAGTGACAAGGATCTCTCTTTCTGATACCAGACCAGGAGGAGAAAACTCAGCAAGAACACTCCCAAAGTTCAGAAAACGGGAAACCTTAGAGGAAGGACGAATAGGAAACTGAGCACAAGAAAATGGAGTTCTCACAGAAGGGGATGGCATATTACCTGTTTCGGCGATGGAAGCTTCTTTTGCAGAGCTCTTTCCCTTTCTGCGCACTGCTTCTGAGTCAGCTTCTGGTGTAGCTAAAGGCAAGTGTGGATTAGACCTCGTGTGTCTACCTCTGAAAGCCACAGTTGATAGAGCAGGTTCTCCCCAGCGGAGTCGGCACTATGGAGTCGCCAGGTGCACAGTAGCAATCTTCAAGTTCTGATATCTGATGCACCTTCAGAATCAGTTGATCTTTGTCATTCTAATCCGGGGAAAATATTCAACTTCGTCCCCGGCAATGGCACCAGAAATGTTAGCGTCAGAAGTCACTCCTGGATTGCTTGCAGGAGCAGAGCCTGACACCCATCAGTTTAATGTCACGATTTGTTTTAAAGAGGTGATCAAATGGAGGAAAACTCTGAACAATATCGTTTCAACTCAGAAACTAGGCCAGGCATGCATGGACGAGTGAGGTCTTGATAAACTTCAAACAGTGAGTTG
>JASDQU010245138.1:83436-110216 GCA_032191745.1 Picea mariana
TCACTCCTGGATTGCTTGCAGGAGCAGAGCCTGACACCCATCAGTTTAATGTCACGATTTGTTTTAAAGAGGTGATCAAATGGAGGAAAACTCTGAACAATATCGTTTCAACTCAGAAACTAGGCCAGGCATGCATGGACGAGTGAGGTCTTGATAAACTTCAAACAGTGAGTTGCAATAAAGGGTGAGTAGGGGGAAGACTTGCATGAGAAGAGTGCAAAGGTCTATCATAAACATCAGGTTCGTAACAGACTGGAAAAGAAAGCATTCGAACGCAAGATCCTCTTACATTCAAACACAGAAAACCAGAGAATACAATAATGTCACAACAAATCCTTTATCATAACATAACTGCAACAATTCATGCGAATCATTCGATCATGAACTCCCTGGCATGAGATGAAACATAGATGGAAAAGGAGAATTGTTTGTCATAAAACAAGAAATCTCAAACACAGAGGCATAACCAGGAAACCAAAATGTTTGCTGGAACTTTACAGTCGGGAGCTTAGCTCTACCATCGATGGATACAAAAATGGCGAAAACGCCTTCATATACTCAGAACAACAACAGCAGCGGAACCGAGACATTGCATTGAAAGCTTTGCATCTGCATGGCTTCTGACAATCAACATCTGAAAGATCGTGCAACTTATGTTGGACGCAATCTAACTTTTGACAGTTCCAATGGCGAATCGACGTGCCTTTAATTCATTTCCGTGCTTTCCCATTATGGCGGAGACGATGTCTAACCACCACCAACCGCTTCAATAACTGCTTTGTCGGGATTGGGGATGGCCCGGCCAACTTGGCACCTTCGGGACGTGGAGGGCCTCCCACGCTGCCACCTGGAACAACTGACTGGCCTAAAGAATAGGCATGAGGGACAGCGCGGAAGATGGGGCACGGGAACGGAGTGATGGGGCCATAACTGCGAGGGAAAAGAAAGAAGAGATGAGGTTTAAGAGAGGTGGTGGGGGAGACACGTGGTGGAAAACGATAAGTGGAAGGAGCAGGACAAGGCATAATGGGTGCACTTGTGGTAGGAGGCTGTCGTGGAAAGAGGTGGGACACATGGCAGGCGATGGATGGAGGGTGAGTTGGGAAAGGGACCATGTGGACCAAGAGAGGGGGAAGCGACAGATGTCGGAAGATGAGGAGAGGGCAGAAGGGCACGAGCCTCATCGCACAGCCAGGAGGAGGACAGGTGGCCAGTGGGAGGATGGTCTACAAGCTGACATGACGGGAAGGGGGCCCACCTGGCTAAACACAGAGCTGCTGAGAAAGATAAGATTGTCCAAGCGCTATTGATCCGAGCGCGTTGATCGTGGCCGTCGGAAAGCTGCGCGCCCAATTCCGGACCCCCCCCTCCACTTAAAGGTAGAAAGGCAGGGGGGGTCCGGAATTGCCTTTATCGCCGTTGATCCGGGTGCTACGATCTTGGCCGTTGAAGAGGTGCGCCATGGATTCCGGACCCCCCACCCCCCCCCCGCTTAAAGGTAGAAAGGCGGGGGGAGTCCGGAATCACATCTGCGTCGTTGATCCGGGCGCCGCGATCCTTGTCGTCCAGACTTGATTTTCATTTAATCATGGGCGCATTAGCACCCCGAACTTAGGACAAGTGGGTTTTTAACCCATTCCTTTGCATTCTAACCCCCCTTACAAGAAATATCGTTAACACTCACAATTGAAATCAATATATAGGATAAATTTGTTTTGTATCATTTCTTCAATCAATTAATGAGATAAATCATTTTTCATAATATTGTCACTAAAATCAATGCACTATATTGTTTAATTTTAAGCGTAGTCTAAACATTTGACTTTTTGACATTTTTATGGGCATATTTTCCCATCAACTTTGTCTGAAATCCGACCAAAAATTGTTGGAAATCCATATTTGAGTGATTGAGTCTGTATAATTCCACCACCATGTTTTTCAGGGTGTTGAACTCATTTATACGTTGAGAAATGCAATTTAAACTATAGAAAATGGTGATTTCCCCTAGATATGTTTCACCAGATTTCGGTGAAAAAATTCAAAAGGTCGAATGTTTAAACAATGTCTTTAATGTTATATCATTATCACTGAAATCAATGCACCTTATTATTTGATGTTATATCATTGTTAAAATGAACACAACTACTTGATTATGCCAAATAATTTTCGTTGTATCATCACTTAAATCAATGGATATTTACTACTTGACTATGCTAAATCATTTTTCATTGTCTCATCACCTAGATCAATGCATATTGTTTTTCATTATGTCATTACTGAAATCAATGCAACTAATTGCTATAAGTTATTTATCATTGTGTCATCAATAATTAAATTGTTTTGCATTATGTCATTATTGAAATCATAGCAACTAATTCCTCTAAATCATTTTTCAGTGTATCATCTCTAAAATACATGCACCCTATTGTTTTGTATTATATAGTTGTTGAAATCATTTCAACTCATTTATTTATCTCAATCATTTTTTAATATCAACACTCAAATCAATATGCCATATTTAGTGATGAAGATGTTGAATAATAACAAAATGGAATTGTTAAGATATTGAATACCATATATAGTACAACATATCACTAATAAGTGATATGAGGAACATATTGAATAACTCATATATTACATAGTAATTGATGTCAAACTATTTTCTTTTGTTTTTCTCCTAGACACACCGACACACTTTTTCATCTTTTTTTATATCGATCATATGGAAATGGAGTTTGAAATTGGACACCATGTAAAGCTTTGGTTGGAGATATTGGATTAAAAGTAAGACCTTTAGGAATTTTAGATCTCGCCTTGTTTTTCGAGTTTTATATATCTTAATATTATAATGGTTTTAATGTGCAAATACTAATAGATAAATCACACATAACCAAACAAAGTAAAGGACTTCAACTTATATATTTGTTTCGAAATTGGTTTTCACTCTGTTATTGCTAAATTCATTTCGCTTGATAATTTGCAGTATCTCACAATTGAAATCAATATAGAGGATTAATTAACTTTGTATCATTTCTTTAATTAATTAGTGCACTAAATCATTTTTCATAGTGATACTCAAATAAATATAAAGGATTAATTTCATTTGTATCATTTCCTCAATTAATTAATGCATCGAATTATTTTTTATAGTATGATTACTTAAATCAATGCACCATATTGTTTTATGTTATATCAATTTCAAAATGAATACAACTACTTGATTATGCTAAATCATTTTTCATTGTATCGTCACTTAAATCAATGCATATTTTTTTACATTATGTCATTGTTGAAAACAATGCAACTAATTGCTTTAAATTGTTTATCATCGTGTCATCACTAAAATCAATGCATTGCATTGTTTTGCATTATGTCATTATTGAAATCATAGAAACTAATTGTTCTAAATCATTTTTTATTCTATCATCTCTAAAATAAATGCACCTTATTGCTTTGTGTTATATCATTGTTGAAATCATTTAGACTCTCTTATTTCTCTAAATCATTTTTTTAATATCATCACTGGAATCAATATGCCCTATTGTTTTGTGTCATATCATTATCACTTAAATCAATGCACCATATTATTTTGTGTTATATCATTGTTAAAATGAGTACAACTGTTTGATTCTGGTGAATCATTTTTCATTGTATCATTACTTAAATCAATGCATATTGTTTTGCATTATGTCATTATTGAAATCAATGCAATTAATTTCTCTAAATCGATTATCATCATGTCATCGTTAAAATCAATGCATTGTATTTTTTGCAGTATGCATTATTAAAATCATGGTAACTAATCGATCTAACTCATTTTTCATTGTACCATCTCTAAAAAAATGCACCCTATTGTTTTGTGTTATATGATTGTTAAAATAATTTCAACTCCCTTATTTCTCTAAATCAATGCATGTATTCAATTATTGATATTGAATTCTCTTTTAGTTTCCATGATTGGAACACATCAATAGTATAAGCCCAAACTTCTTGAATTTTGAAACATTTTTTATTTTGATAATTGATTAAAGCATAATTATATATCCTGAGAAGCATTTCATCCTCTTCATATTGAACTATTATCTCCATAAATCTCAATACATTTTTTGTTATTCTACATTTGAAACAATTTGAAAATGGATGGATGTCCAAAACCCTACTACTTTTATCATATTAGACTTATTAAAATGTAATCTTATATATTTATATGACACCTAATAAATATGCAATAGTTAGTGCTAAATGACCCTAAAAACAAACCTTAATTCAAAAATAATCTTGATTCGTGAATAAATAAGAATCTTAATTCATGAATAAATCGATATAATATAAATATATCTGGATATAATGTAAAATAATGTAAATATGATCTCACATATAGAATAATCTATGAATTATAATCTAATATATCATATACATTATTATTTATCATATTATATAGATTATAGATTATTTATCATATATATAAATTATTTGATGCAGATTATGTTATCAACCTCCAACATAATGTTGTTTATGATCCTATTGTTTCGGTGATAATGATCCCTATTCTGTCTGTGTGCATGATAGATTCGGAGTGAAGTGTGCATTGATTGGATCATTCTTTAGGGTGAATGATCCGTATTATTTTCAGAACGAAATGAAAGCAAAGAAATTACAATGAAATACTCATGAAAATTGCCAGAAACAGAGAAATACAACAATACTTGATTTCTATTAATGAAAGAATTGTAAAGAGACTATAAAAATACATAGTGCAAGACTCGCTAGAATGGTGGCAGCTTTATCTCTGAGAAGAGATGTGATGACTACGCTCATTCGCAAGAAGATGATTAGAATGAGGCTCTGAAGGCCTTTTTATGATAAACATGAATGCCAAAACCCTAGACATCCAAAAACCTAACCCTAGGAGATGAAACACCAAAATTCATGTGGGCCCTATTTGGGTAAGTTGGTACATTAACTTCCCGGGGTCGTAACTTTTGCATATAATCTTCATTTTAAGCACGTAATAGCCCGTTGGAAAGGTCTTTTCGAGAACTACGCATTATGCCGTCAAACTCTAACTATGTCTATAATTTGACTGTGGCATGCCAAAAAAACACTATTTAGGGCCCCAAAATGGCTTTGGAAGTACAGAAAGATGCACTGACATGAAAACTTCCAAAATAATCCAGTTGAATTAAGTGGGCGGCCACCAGTATCCACTTGGAAGATGTGTAGGGATTTAGACAGCCCCAAAAGTGTAGAACCCACAATTACAAAGAAGTACATAAGAACATGTTGAACTAAAAACTGATAAGTGGAACTAGTTGGAATAGGTGGGTGGTCGCCAATATCCACCTGAATCGGTCCTCCCCCCTTAGGAAGCAATAGTCTCCATTGCGTTGATTTCCAAGGGAAGAGGGGAAAGCGTTTTTTAAATCTGAATCTTGGTGAGTTGCATGCCTTATTGAAAAAGTTGTGTTGTTTGGTCTGTGGAAGATTGTCACAAACCTATTGTTGGTGAGGTTGAATCTGTTCCACCAACCTATTGTCTTTGGTTTTGATGGGGCATTGTGTAGGCACCATTGTAGATGAAGAAACAATATCTTATTTCTCTTCAACAATTTGTTTTTGTTGGATAGAAAGTGTTGAGGCTACAGTGGTTGTAGTGGTCTTTTGTGCATCCTTTGAACAGACTGTGAAGAGGATGAATTTTGTAGTGTGAGAGATTACCTTGCGGCACTATTTTGGTGGATCAGTAATCGAAACTAGCTATGGTATCCTATAGAGCTGACCTCCTCGAGTAATAATGACACTATGGGGTCTAGACTCATAGACAACATGACGTTTCCACATATATTGTTGGCCCAAAACAACATCACAGACATCAAGAGGAGAAACATCACACACTACCTCATCCTTGAAGGGCTGGATGCTATAGGGCAGGTGACACTGTTGACTGACACGGAGATCCTTGAGGAGTACGAAGGTGATCTTTTCCTTGTCGGAAAAATTTTGAACAGAGAAATAACCTTCTAATAGATTTAACCATTTTTCTAGGGAATCCACATCTATCTAACCTTCAAATATGAGAATATCAAAATTAACTTGTACCTTGAAGGGAGAGGTTCCTCCAAAATGGTCGCTTGATGAAGATGTGTTTATTGCTATCGACAGATGTTGAAAGATGTGTACAAAATTCTCCTTCATTTCATCCCTGCGAGAGCTTGCTCAAGCAACATGTTAATATAATCTTATGCTCTGTCGTTTTTCTTTTCTGTCGCCATCGAGGGTTTCTTGGGCGTGCGAGAGTGATTGTCCTCAAGAGAGACAAGATCGAGACCCAACCGACTATACTCGAGCCTCATCGGGGACATGCGCTGAAAAACGACCAATGCGGCCTACTCTGATACCACTAATCCAAATTATTTTCAGAACAAAATGAAAGAAGATAAATTACAATGAAATACTCATGAAAATTGCCAAAAACAAATAAATACAACAATAATTGATTTCTATTAATGAAAAAATTGTAAAGAGATAGTAAAAATACAAAGTGTAAGACTCGCTAGAATAGTGACAACTTTATCTCTAAGAAGAGATGTGACGGCTATGCTCATTCACAAGAAGATGATTAGAATGAGGCTCTAAAGGCCTTCTTATGATAAACATGAATGTCAAAACCCTAGACATCCAAAAACCTAACTCTAGGAGATGAAACGCCAAAAGTCATGTGGGTCCCGTTTGGGTAATTTAGTACATTAACTTCTCGAGGTCGTAACTTTTGCATACGATCTTCGTTTTAGGCGCATGATAGCCCGTTGGAAAGGTATTTTCAAGAAATATGCATTATGCCATCAAACGCTGACTATGTCTATAGTTTGATTGTGGCATGCCAAAAAAACATTGTTTAGGGCCCTAAAATGGCCCTGGAAGTACAAAAAGATGTGTTGACATGAAAACTTCCAAAATAAGCCAGTTGAATTAGGTGGGCGGCCACCAGTCTCCACTTGGAAGATGTGTAGGGCTTTAGACAACCCCAGAAGTGTAGAACCCACAATTACAAAGAAGTACAGAAGAACGTGTTGAACTAAAAACTGACAAGAGGAGCCAGTTGGAATAGGTGGGTGGCCACCAATATCCACCTGGATCAGTGAAAAAAATACTTAATTTTGTTTGCATGTTAAATGAAATGGAATCTAATATACGGTATGGGAATCATGACTCTGAACCATAAATATGCAAATTGACAATTATAACAAATAAAAAAAAAATCTAAGCTTAAGTAAAATTAATTATATAAAACCCCTCAGATGGGGTGCCACGTCACTAGCATGCAGAGCCTAGTATTAAATGAGCCTGTCGTTTCCCTCACTCTCATCTTCTCGTAGGGAAGGAAACATTCAAGGCACTTCAGAGCAGGTTCGATAGCTTCCTCGGGCAAGTTTAATGGCGCCTTCAATGCACCATCGCTGGTGGATGACGATGGGTATGGGAGGCATGCACAAGATCATTTCATCTCCTGTAGCACCCCTCCACTTCCTTCGGGTATGTTATGGTTCCTCCCACTTGGCTCAGCTATTGCATTTTGGCTTTACTCTTGTCGTTCTCCTCACTTTGCAATTTCTCAAGCCGCTTACAGTCTGGTTTTTCCTCACCGCCATGCCACAGGAGCATGGTAATCCCAAGAGAGGGCCTTCCTTGTACATCTATGCTTCCAGGAAGCGTCGAATTCGCAAGCTCACCCAGGCGTCTTCGACCTCTCTGATTTGTCGGGATGAGGAGCAAACTATGCCTCTAATTGCCATTGTAGAGGAGGTGATTCCGGAAGAGCTAGTTATTGGTATGTCAGATTCCCTCCTGTACACAGTACCAGACCCCCATGACCTGCCTAGCACCAGTCACTCTGTCCCTGTTGCAACATGCGCCTTGGACTAGACGACTTGCATAATTCAGGAAGAGATTTCGTCGACCGACTGCCCAATAGAGCCTCTACCACTCACCTTAGCTCTGGACTAGGACTCGCACTCCACTTGCCTCCTCACACCAGAGCATCTGGAACTCATCTTTGAGTTGCGCAGGGACACGTAGGAACAACTTCATATGCATACCTTGCTCAACATCTGACTCGACATTTTGTATGGAGCGCTCTCGAGCTCACAAAGCCAACAACAATGCCCGACCTGCGCACAACCATATGTCTTCAATCCTCATGGTGGAACCCATGCCATCACAGGGTTCACTAGTTCTTTTGATGTTTAGTCCCTTCCTTTTAGTTTTATGCATGTTTTTTGCAAAGACACAGTGGATTTTCCATACTCCTGTTTAGAATTCTCTCTGCATGCTCAGACAGTTCAGACACTACATTCCCCTGCCACTTGTTCTGGTTTCCAATTGTTTGGCGGAACAGGTGGTGGTTTTTTTTCATGATACAACTAGTTCAGAAGGTCGTCATCTGTTCTAGTTTCCACTTGTATGGTGGAACTTGTGGCAGACCTCCAGACATGGCTTCGTTATGTATGATTACAAGAATTAAATCTTTTTATTTACGAAAAGAAAAATATTAATTATATAAAACTAATTTCCAAGCTTAAGTAATATCAACTATATAAAACTTGGCAATTATAACATATAAATAAATCTTTCCAGGTTTAAATAATATTAAATATATAAAACTTAGCAATTATAACATGATAATTTATACAATATGCAATTAGGTTTTAGTGATTACTTCGAATAGCCCAATATGGAGGAAATGTTCATATAACATAACACATTAAAATAATAATAAAACATTAAAAATTAATAATTAATTTTTTAATATAATATATTAATATATTAAAAAATATTTTAATATATTTTATAATACTTTAATATTGATGTGTTAAACCAACATAGATCCATTTATCCCCAAATCTATCAAGCATCAAGAGGGATCAAATATCTTGGAGGTGAAACTTTTTCTAGAGTGTGAAACTTGAGGAAAGGTTAAGAGTGCAAAACTTAAGGAAAGGTTAAAGGTTTGCACCCTTAAGCTTGATAGATCCGGGGTTAAAATGAATCTATGTTGGTATTGAATATGCACTTGTAATGAAATCTCATATAGATCAAATCTCTAATGCAACTCAATGCTACAGGGGTCAATATTAAAGCTTATATTATATATTTAAATGTACACATGTCAATGGAAGAAATTACACATCTCATTCTCTTTCCTTTTACTTTTACATAAAGCCTACATTGTTTTTTATTTAGTTAATATTATATTATTATTTTTTAAATGGACACATGTCAACTTCATGTTGAGCATGGAAGGAATTACACATCTCCCCCTAAATTGTAGAATGTATCAAAATTGTATTCAATTAAAGGTATCAAGGTTATATACAATTAAAAGGTACAAATAATATGTCAAAGAAACAATGTAAAAACTCGCTACCTTCAAAATTTATGTTAAGGATAAAAAATAACCAAGATAAATTCCCTTACATTAACAAATAAAAATAGGTTGAATGTAATAACCCCACACATAAATGAATGCCATTTTTACACAAATTCAATTCCTGATATTCATTGTCATAGTAGAAAGTGAATTAAACGGAATTCAATAAAAAGACACCCACACAAAGTATTTTTCTCATGTTAGCAATACAAAGAGGAAACTTAAGGCAAACTTAAGGCTTTTCTTGATCAATAGGAAACTTAAGATGGATTTGCTTATGGCCAAAATTTGAGATAAATAAAACAAATTTTTGGGATGCCATAGACCCACATACTTTGAAATAGTTTTTCAGCTCTATAGAAGATAAAGATTAGAATTAAAATTAGTTCCAAATAAAGAACACATTTACCAAGTTTTAAGACAAACATAAAAACAATGTTGATACAATGGTCCAAAGAATTATATTAAGTGTTGTTCTATAGACCTCGCTTTCAGAAAGAAATATGAAATAAAACTAACTCCACTAAAGGTTGCCAACAGAACATTTATTGCTGGGTCAAGGATACAAAGAGGCTACATCATGACTTCTACTGGATTACGGGAGTACAGAGTTCCTCATTCTTCAAAGAAAGTTCCGTTGGTAAACTAGTTCAAGGGTGCTGTAAATAAGTGCCATCAAAATGTCAGGGTTCAATTTATTTCATAATTGATATAGGCACATTCGTTTAGTTCAATGGAAACTGGCAAAATAAAATTGTAAACGGGTCCCTTCTCTTAGTACAGGAGATGGGATGTATGCATATTCTCACATATTTTTCGTAATAAATATGAAATATGTAGGCATGCACTCATATGGCAAGTTGTTCAAATTGCCAATTGCATGCTCCAAGTGCCATCTTCACACCGATGCTGGTGAGGGCAGTAGCTTGAAACCAGGCTAGCTGCCATTAGAATCCGAGTGTCCCGGATCCTTTTCTTCTCGATCACCCTGCCATTGAATGCATCAAGCAAGCAAATACTCAGCCAATATATCGCTTGCCCGATGTCATTACACCACTCAATGGTTCCCAGTGAGAGGATATTTTTATATTAAAAAAACAGTTTGGATTTCTTTATAATAGGCAAATTCATGATGTTGTGGGAACTACATAGAGATCTTTGCTCAATGAAGATGAAGAAAATTCCAACTCTCCTGATGAAAATAGATTTGGACAAGGGCTATGATAAGGCTAGTGGACTACATATCAATTTAATGTTGATTTAAAAAGGGATGAGAATCCATGTAGTTAATTGGATAATGGGGTGTCTCTACGCAACGTCATTCGCAATATTGTTAAATGGCTTAGCATCAAAGTTCTTCTATGTCACAAGGGGACCAAGCAAGGGCTTATGAGGTCCCCTTTTCTATTTTTAAAAGTGGTTGAGGGTTAGAAACATAGGATGATTTCATTATTTAAAAGGGATGGGTACTATTAAGGACATCAAGATGGGGAGTTCACTCTTACTATCCCATCTTTTATTTGTGGACAACATTATTTTGTTTTGATTAGGAACAATAAGAGAAGTATAAAGAAGTTCTTGATCTATATAGCAAAGCGATATGGATGTAAGTGAAAGTTCACAACTTCTCAATTCTATTTAAATCTAATTATTACGAATTTAAAGATTGATATGGTTTTATGAAAAAATCAAAGGTAGGATGACAAACATGTGTTATAGATGGTCATCTAGAGATTGTAGGTAGACCTTGGTAAAATCAGTCTTGGAGAGGATTCATGTTTATTCATTGTCTTTAGTACACATTCTTAAATGAATGTTGGAAAAAAATCCAAGGAAAATGCTTTAGTTTTTGAGAGATAGAAAAATGAGAAAAGGAAAGAATACCCCCAATTAAGTAGAAAAAACTCACAAAGCCAAAAGAGGCAAGGGGATGAGACTTAAAACACATCCACCTATTTGGCCAAGCATTAGCAAAGAAAAAGCCTGCAAAATGAAGGTTATGGGAAAAGTGATGGTGGCAAAGTATATAGCCCTTGGGTCAATGGAGTACAAGATTAGAAGAGAAGAATTTAGAAGAGAATTTATGATTTGGAAGGCTTTAGTGAGTCTTTAGTGGGTCTTTCCACTATTGGGGAAATGGTTGGATTGGATGGTAGGAAAATGAAATAGAAGAGTTGGGAAGGACCCATGGGTGGGTTTTCTTCAAGTAACGTCAAGCTATCATAACCTTAAAATAAATGCCCTTAATAACCTAAGATCTAGCCCAATAGTTAAGAACATGCATTTTCTCCTTGGAGGTCACAAATTCAAAATTGGAGGGGGGTAGAGTCTATACATGTAGGTCTATTGTGATAAGACTATAAGGGTAGACACCCCTAGGTGGGACACCTCTGCTCTTGCTAAGTCACAAGTTAGCCTAGCAGATGCAGCTAATCCAAAACTGGAGGGGGTAGTGTCTATACATGTAGGCCTATTGTGATAATACTAGAAGGGTAGATGTCCCCATGTGGGACGCCTCGGCTCTTGCTAAGTCACAAGTTAATGGTATATATGGCTTGTGCATTGTTGGATATACTCTTCAGTTATACCATGGTTAACAAAAAAGAAATCCATAGCCTAGCAGATGCAGCTAAACCGAAGTCTAGTTCTATCTGGAATCAAAGTTGGAAATCCACTAAACAATCAAAACTCAAAGGAGAAAATGTAGAAAAATGACAAAAATGCATTTCTGACCGTAAACACAATGTCATTAGACTCTAGGATGAAATCATTTGATCAAAGAATAAAGATTTTGGGAACTATCCGATGAAGCTAGGATGGAGGATATAAAAGGAGAAAAAAAAAAAGCTGGTGGAAGCCTATATGGATGTTGAATGATGCTTTAAAACTGGATTTTCTTTACAAGCATTATCTAACAAAGTACTTACTTGGGACAATTGTATGAAAAAGACATGGCAAGGCCCACATAAATGTATTTTGTGTAAAAACAATAATAAATCTATAGATCATCTATCAGTGCATTTTCCTTGTACAAAAAAATTGATGCAAGGCGCCAAAGCTGACAAAGGCAAAGGAAAGTGTAAGGAAGTATATTTCCAATTGCTTTGAAGGAAGGTATAAAGATAAAACAGTATCAAAGCACAAGCCACTGCCATGCACTATTGCTTGGGCAATATGGTTAGAAAGAAATGAAATGATTTTCCAATCTAAGTGATAAAGTGAGATTTGCTTATGAAGGAATTGTATACCCAGAAATAGTAAAGTTGGCTTGAACTCTAAAATGTTTAGATTTAGATAAATCTAAAACTTTGAGATATTTTGATGAAACATGTAAAAAATTTGTGGCACAGGGGAAATGCTATTCTTAAAAGAAAATCATATAATTTCTTTTAAATCCGTTATGGAGCAAGGAACAAATAACAAGGCTGAATTGTATGGGGACATGCTATTCTTAAAAGAAAATCATATAATTTATTTTAAATCTTTTATGGAGCAAGGAACAAATAACAAGGCTGAATTGTATGATCTATGCCTGGTCAAAATTGCATCAGAAAGAGGTATTCACAATCTTCAGATCTTGGGGGATTCCAAGCTCAATATTCACTTGGGAAAAGAGGAAAAATAAGATGGAAAATTATTGCTCATACTGATCATGGATGGAATTGAAGGGGTAAGGAACAAATTTGTAAATAGTATCTTCCACCATTTGCAGATAAGCTCTTTAAAGAGGCTCTACTTCTACAAGAGGGTTTGTTATATGAAACTGAATCAAATGAGGAAGGACTTCTCCGAGAAAAAGTTCAGCCCTGTATTCATTATCAACTGAAATGAGGGAAAACCCTGCATGTATGAAGTTATGAATTCTTTTAACTGAATCAAATGAAGGACTTCTCCCAAAAAAGGTTCAGCCCCCTGTATTAATTATCAGGGGAAATGATGAAAATCCTGCATGTACAATGAAGTTATGAATGAAAACCCTGAATGTATAATGAAGTTATGAATGAGTAAAATCCTGCATGTATGATGAAGTTATGAATTCTGAAGCTGGTTCTAGGCTGGTCAGTTCTCTTTGTTGTTTTTAGGTCTGGCACTTTAAGCCATCAACCACTGGATCACTGTACCCACTGGATCACTGTAATATCAAATATATATAGGCTGTCATTTCATTTGGTTTTTATTTTGTTGATGCTGAATACACCTAATTATATAAATTTCGATAGGACTTCTCCCAAAAAAGGTTCAGCCCCCTGTATTCATCATCAGGGGAAATGAGGAAAATCCTGCATGTACGATGAAGATATGAATGAAAACCCTGAATGTATAATGAAGTTATGAACGAGGAAAATCCTGCATGTATGATGAAGTTATGAATTCTGAAGCTGGTTCTAGGCTGGTCAGTTCTCTTTGTTGTTTCTAGGCCTGGCACTTTAAGCCATCAACCACTAGATCACTGTACCCACTGGATCACTGTAATATCAAATATATATAGGCTGTCAGTTCATTTGGTTTTTATTTTTGTTGATGCTGAATACACCTAATTATATAAATTTTGATTTCTCCTTCAAATATCAAATATCAAATTTTCTTTGAATAAAAACCTATAGAAAAAATATGTAGTTTATCCAAATTCATAATTTCTTACCATGTCGCTAGACTATTCGTAGTAATTTCCGATTAGTTTTCAACTAAACAGCATAGAATGTAATTGAACGTATGTTCCTAACAACATAGAATGTAATTGAACGTATGTTCCTAACAACTTGGCTAAATATCAGATTAGTATTTCAACTAGAAAAAATATGTAGTTTATCCAAATTCATAATTTCTTACCATCTCGCTAGATTATTCATAGTGATTTCCGATTAGTTTTCAACCAAACAGCATAGAATGTAATTGAACGCATGTTTTCCTAACTACTTGTTGGCTAAATATCAGATTAGTTTTCAACTAAATAGCATAGAATGTAATTGAACGTATGTTCCTAACTACTTGTCGGCTAAATATCCTAAACTAATTGATTAGCGCAGTTATATGGTAAAACAATGTAAACGCCAAAAATATCCTTGAGTGATGAATTGCTAAATTAATGGCCGGTTAAATATCCTAAACTAATTGATTAGCGCAGCCAAAAATACCCTTGAGTGATGAATTGCTAAATTAATGGCCATGAGAGAAAAATATGCAAACTGAAATATCCCTAGCATAGGCCCATATTAGCATAGATCCATCTTAACCTCTCGTCATATTAGCATAGATCCAGAGATGGATTACAAAAATCCATGTGCAAACCTCTTACTACTTAAAAGATCCTACTTAATATGAATCTATGCTAGTTCATTTTACTGTTCTTCCTACTTAATATGAATCTATGCTAGTTCTTTTTACTATTCTTCCTACTTAATATGAATCTATGCTAGTTCTTTTTACTGTTCTTTCTTTTAAAAAGACGTTGGAATCTAAATTTATTACCATTACACACATGAAGCTACACATCTCTTCCTCCCCCAAATTTTAAGAAGAGGAGAGCACCTCGCTTCTCTCAATGCAACCAACCAAATAAAATATTTTAACAAGGACTGGCCAAAAATGAAATCGCTAGAGCAGTCAATTGCTTGAGAAATTACATGCCATTCCAAAATGAAGGGAAAATACATCTACATTTTACAGGAAATTAAGTCCTGCGTGAATCTGGTCAGGCTAAGTCTCATACAGAAAGAGTGAGACCTGCAGTCCATTGTAATTCATGATCTGCAGATATGCAAGACAAAGAATTCGATGCTTGTTTCGTCGTGTCGTGAGATCTGCAGGATAAAGAATTCACTACTTGCAGTCTTTGTTCAAGTGGGCACAGAGCATCAACTCCGCTATAATGTAAACAACCGTAGAGTAGTGCCACAGAAAAATTCAACGGCTACAATAAATTCTTACGGTAATGCCACTGCATAACAATTTGCAGTATACCTGTTTTTCAAGCCACATAACAGTGCACAGGCAACCATACAAGTGGCAAAGAGGCATACATGAATCTGAACATTGAGCAATGAGCATATCAAAGACTGGATGTACATGAACTTGCAGAAGGACCTCCCCTGGTCTGCCGGGTGTTATAGGAATTGCAACTTTGACACTTGTGGGCAACAATGTGATAATTGACTTGAGAGTTTACTCCACAGTCATTGCATAGGATCCAAACCTGCTCAGAAGACCGATGAGAAAGGATGAGGCATTTTCTCTCACGCTACTAATGGGCTTTAAAATGTGCCTACAATCATACCAAATGAACATCAAGCATCTTACCATTTTGTTCTGATAAGCTTCAGGCATTGGTGTGACAGCAATCTACATGACAAAAGAAAGTTATCAGATTCCACTCAAGAAACTTAAAAAAGCAATTGGCTTTAAACGAAAGCAAGTTTCCAGTTTGACTCATCAAAATTAGCAAAAACATATATAATTAAATTATTAATAAGCTATTCTCTATAGAACCCATTGCAAGATGACTTCAAGATGTTCATCTTGTTATCTACCGCAATGATATAACAACAAAAAAACAGCTACCTCTTGGTCAAGTTTCTCCCACAGTTTGGACATATCACAAACAGATTTGGAGCACACTGGACAAGCAAATCTGCAAAAGACAAACAAACATGTTAGAATGGCAAGACATTTAAAATAAAATTAAAGCTGCGCCAAGCTGTGACTACAGATCACCGGAGAACGTACCATCAATGGGCATATCGGTGCAAGCATATTAGTGTTGTGTAAAAGTATAGATAGATAGACTGGCAACAAGTATAATCCGAAATTATAAAAGACTGGAAAATCTCAAGAGGTTGTGAGCCATGGCACAAAACAGGCCACATATGAAACTTACTGAAGATGCTCGTGCATCTCTTTTAAGCAATGCATGTGAATAGTGTGACCACAAGGCAGTACACTGATACTCTTTCTAGAGTCGAACAAATACTGCAGAGAAGTCAACGGACGAAGGTTCAGATTTCCGAATAACTTCTGTCTAGATTAAGCTTTAAAAAGAAAACTAGAATTACAACACTATTCAGATAAGTGTGACCTACCTCAAAGCACACAGGACAGTTGTGGTGCATTGCTTTTTCCACGCAAGGGTGGCAATCCTTCAAGAGGATAGAGTAGCAACATCCTTGAAAAAGTTACATGGATAAATAAATTATTCTCGCACTAGAATGAATCAGAGGGGAAAGAAGTGGTGATAATTTGAGCAGTTATAAAGAACATACCACATTTATAACAGTGGAAGAAATTATCCTTGCCTTCGGTTCTGAAAACCAGCACAACTAGCTAAAGTCAACCGCAAGAAATACATCTAAATACAATTCACAGTAGTATGAAGATTACTTTTCAGGAGAGCAAGGGATATCAAATGCAAAAGAGAAAAGCATACCTGCAAATACCACATCCATCACAGTGGTATTGCTGTCTTGAATCCTGGAAAACCAAAATGGCAAGTGCAATTAGCACCAAAAGCATATATATCCAATTCCATCTTTTCATAATTTTGCTGAGAATTTCAAATCAGACAAGTTATTGTTTCCTTTCTCTTGCATTTGACACTCTTATATGAAACCTTTTTGGTTGAACATGGTATGAACTAGTAAACTCTTTGTTTCTATGAACCATGACTATTAAACCTGAAAAGGCATCAGGAACGTACATCATCATCAAAGAAATTGCATTTTTCACAAAAGTACTTTCCCATACAAACACCACAAGTAACGCAGGTTTGCTGAACCTGCATAACCACAAAAATCATAATCATTTGTAAAATAACCCAAATAAGTATTGGAGTTTTTGCCTCTAAGTTTTATGCACGTAACCAAAGTAAACAAGGGTCAGTTCTTACATCTTGTTCAGTTCTACAAAGTGAACAGATAACCTGCAAACACAAAAGTATAACTATAAATAAGTTAATAACAAGAGCAATATACTAATTAAACAAGTTAGCATATATTTACTAGAAAATTGGTCATTTGTTTTTTGAAAAGCATAAAAGTTAAACCTATACATCTTTCAAACCTATCTTCCTAAAATATTATGATGTTACACCCTATAAAATCTTTGCTAATTACAAGCAACACATATGGTTCCCGAGCATTAAGAAAAGCATCATAATGAATAACATGACTGGAAAACAAGATAGAACGTTACCTTTCGAACTTCATGGCGAGGTACATCATGTCTGTCAAGTGGATCGACGTCCATTGAATTCTGTTCAGATATGAGTTCAGTCCATACTATACCCTCAAAAATGAATTTAGAAGTGGAGACATATTTTATATTTCTATTTTGACAAGGCATATAAAACAAAGTCAACCATAGAACTTGAAATAGCTAACGAATGAAGCAAAGGAAAGGAAGCATACTTTGGCCTCATTATGGCAATGCCTACAGTCAAAAACTTCGTTACAACACGGAGCTCTTATTTGGCATCTCCGGCGGTAGTGTGAACATCTGGCATCAATATCAAGAAAACACACGTCACTAAAATCATCCCTCAATGGCATACTTCTCACCACTTTGTAAGATGCATGGACATACCAACAAGAATGTATATTTTCCACCTTGTTAGATACATGGAGATGCCAACAAGAAAGTATCAAGATTATATTCAATTAAAAGATATCAAGATTATATACAATTAAAAGGTATAAATGCTACGTCAAATAGCAGTGTTTTGAACATATCCATTCTATCTCAGAAATGTCAAATTTGAAATGAAGACAGCAAGGGTATGCCTGTATATATACATAAAACCATAAAACCAGAATCAAACGATGTAGAAACTCACTACCTTCAGAATTTATGTTAAGGACAACAAATGACCAAGATAAATTCCCTCACAGTAACCAACAAAAATATGTTGGACGTCATAGCCCCACATAAATGAATGCCATTTTTGCATAAAATTCAATTCCCTGAGATTCATTGTCATAGTAGAAAGTGAATTAAACTAAATTCAATAAAAAGACACCCACACAAATTACTTTTCTCATGTTAGCAATACAAAGAGGCCACTCCATGCATTTTACTGAATTTGGGGAAGGCAAAACCCTTTCTCTTGATCAATAGGAAACTTGAGATGGATTTGCTTATGGCCAAAATTTGAGGTAAATAGAACAAATATTTGGGATACCATAGACCCACATAATTTGTAATAGTTTTTCAGCTCCATCGAAGATCAAGTTTAGAATTGAAACAGTTCCACATAAAGAACACATTTTACCTACTATAGATTGCCTACGATAGCAATAGGAAGAACCCACTCCATTTTTTTCTACCATATAAGGAGAATGCCCAAAGTGTCTCCTTCTTCAATAGGGAGCTATGCTTGGTATAATGAAAATTCAAATCGTAAAGAAGGGTAGTTGATGGCCACGACAGCTTCTCAGATAGCAAGTTTTGAGAAAAACATAAAAACAATGTTTATACCATGGTCCAAACAATTATCTGAAGTGTTGTTCTATAGACCTCGCTGTCAGATAGAAATATGAAATAAAACCAACTCCACTAAAGGTTTCCAACAGAACATTTATTGCTGGGTGAAGGATACAAAGAGGCTACATCATGACTTTTACTGGATTACGGGAGTACACAGTTCCTCGTTAATCATAGAAAGTTCCGTTAGTAAACTAGTTCAAGGGTGCTGTAAATAAGTGCCATCAAAATGTCGAGGTTCAATTTATTTCATTCACCTCATATTTTCATGATATGGGCATATTGACTTCCAAATGTTTTAGGTCGGTGGAAACAAGCAATAAAATTGTAAACCGGTCCCTTCTCTTAGTACAGGGGATGTATGCATATTCCCACATATTTTTCATAATAAATATGAAATATGTAGACATGCACTCATATGGCAAGTTGTTCAAATTGCCAATAGCATGCTCCAAGTGCCATCTTCACACCGATGCAGGTGAGGGCAGTAGCTTGAAACCAGGCTAGCTGCCATTAGAATCCGAGTGTCCCGGATCCTTCTCTTCTCTACCATCCTGCCATAGAATGCAACAAACAAGCAAATACTCTGCTACTATATCGCTTGCCCGATGTCAATACCCCACTCAATGGTTCCCAGTGAGAGGATATTCCCAAAGTAAAAAAAACGTTCAGCCTGGTGAACCCCAAAAATAAAAGAGCTCCATGAGTTAAAATATAGAATGAAGAAAAAAATAAAAGTCACAAAATGCTTATGTTGAAATCTAAAGTATACCGACAGCACAGAACCTGACTAGAAGGCTTAAGAATATTGGAAAACTCACCGATATTGGAAATTTAATGAAAGCGTAAAGAGATTGACAGGAGCATTAATTTCAAATACGAAGGATTTTATTCTGGGACTCTCTCTCTCTAGTCCCAGAAAACCCAAAAAATGAAAAAAAACAAGAAGAATATTTAAAGAAAAAAAAATATTGATGGGTTTGAGCACTGCATGTATTCTTGTCACCCATTAATTTAATGAATTGATTTGAATTTAATTACTGACCCATATTGCATGAATCCTTGATCAAGCCTATCTTCCACCACCATCTTTGGCTTCATGTCAGCTTCACACCCCTGAGCAGAAGACTGAAGGCTGCAGCACGCAACTTCCATGATTCAAATTCAAATCTCTGCTTTCTCACAATGTACCTGGAAAGAACACCAAGAATCAAACCCTAATACCCCATTTTGCCAAATTTCATGGCAAAAATAGCAATGCACACCAGAAAATTTAACATACCCAAAAGCACAAAATTAAGGCACTGGCTTTGCCCCATTAAAACACCACCAAATTTCGGCCTTATAAACCCACTACTCAAATCAAAACCGCCAAGAGCAGTCCATCGAAACCGCCACCCCCATCACAGTAGAAAAATATAACAATAAAGAAACAAATCTACAGATGCAACATAGAACAAACGCGGTTTAACGTACTCACCTGAAGTCTGGTTTCTCTGAAGCGGTTTACTGCTCCAATGGGCGAAGGAGGCCCCCCACTGGTTTATTTAAATATAAGTAAAATATCTCAGAAACCCTCCGCGCCTTCAAAACAGGCAGCCGTTTCCCGTAATTCCACGTCATCGTTTGTCACGATCTCCGCGAAAAGCTGGCCACCGGCCAATCCTGACAATTTCGATGCAAAAAGCCCAGAGCGGATTCACCATCCACGGTATCTGCCGTTATCTACTAACTGTGCATGGCTCCACATGCCTTTGCTTTCGGAAAGTAGATAAATTCAACTGTTTTTTCTATTTAAAAAAAAATCGGAATTTTGTCCAAATTTTTTGGTTTAAATTATGTAATATTTTAAAAATATATATTTTCATTTAATGAATGTATCGAAACAAAATTTACATTGCCATAAAAAATAAAAAAAAATAAAAAAAATATCTATTTTTAATTCACTCCCTTTTTCAACTCGACAAATGTAATCTGATCTAAATTAAAATCTCAAAAAGTGATTAGGACCCACCTTGTTTTTTACCCTTAATGCCAACTTCTAGGAACATTGCCTTTCCATTATTTAAGGTCTTTTATTACTGGTTTTGTCTCTTTGTCTTACGTGTTCACTTTATCAATCAAATTTCTATATAAGTTGATATTTTCGTACTTTCTAATATAAACGTTTTCAAAGAATCTTGATCATCAACCATATCGTGTCCTTACTAAAAGTCCAAAACTCGCCTATCACTTACATGTCCTTATTTGAGTGTCATCCCACATGTACCATGTGTTGCTACAATCAAACCCTTGAAGCAATTGGATTCTCTTATGTTAGAATAAGGGTAAGCTCTATCCTTTAGACTAGGACTCCTCCACCAAATTTGCAACTAGTGATCCATGGTCCCCTACATGTGTTGTCATAAATATCAACTTTTGATTCATGGTCCCCTACATGTGTTGTCATAAATATCAATTCTCAAGTCCTTTTTATTGAAATTAAAAGTAGAGTCAAGTATGGAAGAGATTAAAACTTTGAAATTCTCCATGCATTATAGGTTCACTTGGCATGATATTTTTTTCAAACTTGGAGTTATCCATGATATCTAAGTCCATTTATTATGACTCAATGAGGAGATTGGTTTTGAGTCAAAGAAGTTATAAGATGATATGCTTTGTATGTAGTTGTATTCTTGTAAGTTGTATATTTTTGATCCAAATTTATATACGAAATTTGCAACTATAGTAACACATGGTTCCTTGCATGTGTTGTCACAATGACTCATGGTCTTTGCATGTGTTGTCACAATTTTTTGTATTATCTTTTCTAGGCTTTTTTAATGACATGAAAGGTAGATTTAAGCATTGGAGACACTCAAACTTTGAAATTCTCCACGTATCATAGATGTATTATGTATGATATTTTTTCTCAACTTGAGGTTATCCATGATATCCAAACCCAATTATTATGACTTAATGAGGAGGTGAGGTTTTCAATCAATCATTGATGACAAAGTTGTAAATTTTGAAATTCTCCACGTATCATAGATGTACTATGTATGATATTTTTTCTCAACTTGAGGTTATCTATGATATCCAAACCCAATTATTATGACTTAACGAGGAGGTGAGGTTTTCAATCATCATTGATGACAAAGTTGTAAATTTTATTTTCAAATATCATTTATGAAGGAATCTAGTAGATATATTGTATATAGTCATATTCTTATCTTCCAAGTCTAGGTTCATGGACAATTATTGATCTTGTCACAAAATCCTTCACTAAATTAATATAGATTTGTGTATAGGTGATGATTTCCATGGTGCCTTGATATGGCTTAATCTTGTGAAATATGTGTCTTGATATGGCTTAATTTTATGAAATTTATATTTATGTAGAGAATTTTTTAATTTTCATTATCCAAAGGTATATGTCTAAACATGATAGTCTTATTTAATAGTTTCACTTTTTTTTCCACAGAAAAATTTCACTTTATATTAATAAGGTAATATAAACTGGTCTTTACAAAGAGTTCCCATACAAAATGTTGCAATACAGTGCCCTTATCAGGGTAGTTTAGCTGACAGAATCTAGTGTCCAAAACCCATTACATCCTCAACAAAGAAAAAACCAATTTGCCAAATGGCTGAGAGGAATGAAAAGTGACAAACAAGGCAAGGCAAGAAAGTCCATAACGATAACAGCCTTATCCCAAACTGAAATAGTAGGCAACTAGTCAAAAATCAAAGATCGCAGAATCTAATAAAGTTCAAGTGATAGAAGAGGACCCTCATTTTCCTTAATGCACTGGAAATAGTAGATTTTTCCATGATCTTTGAGAAGTGCATGCTTTGAGAGTCTATCAGCCACTTCATTGTCTTCTCTATAAACATGAGGAAAAGAGATATAATGGAAATGGTCAATTAGTCTCCTTAATCTGAGTTTCCAGCATTCTAATGTAACAACTTGGAGGCGACCCTTCTCCTTTAACCAGTCAATGATAACCTTGGAGTCACCTTGAACTTGGATGGATTGGATGGAAAGTCAGGAAGCGAGTATGAGTAGTGCCTAGACTCCCAACAATTCCACTTTGGTGTTTGTTCCCTACCCACAATTGATGAGCCATTTGTAGTTGCATTGTCCATCTAGCTTGATAATGCCTCCTGCACCACTATTCAAGCCCGAAGACTCCATTGCTCCATCAAACCAGCCAGTCGGTCCACTCCAACTGTGGCAGCAATGCCCCTTTTTCTGATAAATATTTCTCGGAATCACTTTATGATCCTGCAAGGCAATTGTAACTCGATGGACCACCCGCTGAATGGATGAGTGTTGGCCTTCAAACAATACTGTATTCCTTTCCTGCCACACAAACTAGCAGATGTATGCTAGCAAAGTTGAATGTATTGCTTTGTGTTTATGCCAGGTATTGAAACAATCCTCAAGACTGGTGCCCAACCAAGTAACCACAGAGTTAAAATGAAGTAATAATCTATTCCAAACCACCACAGTAAATTCACAATCAACAAGCAGATGGTGTGTAGTCTCACGATTAGTTTTGCAGAGAATACAAATGCTAGGTCCTATGAAACCTCTTCATTGTAGTACCTCCCAGGTGAGGATTCTGTTTTCAACTACCAGCCAAATGAAAATTTTGATTTTTATAGGGCAGGTCCAAGACCAAAGTGCCTTTCTCCAGCCACAGATCGTATAAGTCCATTTCTTTTTTTCCACCGCCAAGTAAAAGTTTTTGACCGAGGTAATACTCATCTGGTCTCCACCTGTCCAGATTAAGACATCTGGTGAATTGTGTAAGAGGATGCATGAGTTGATGAGGTCGCATCTAAAATTTTTCCATTCGATCAGGAGGTGCCCCATTAGATTTAACACCTCTCCAGAGTACCAATTTGTTGATGTTATTCCTGCTCGGGTATCCTCAACTGCCTGGTAGAGGTAATGAATCCCTTGCCTATTGATTGCTTGAATAAGTTCCTCCGATAAAATGGTTGACTCCCCCATGCCCAAGATGCGATCACGACCGATCATAATAGTGTGTCCTGTACCGGGTCTCCACGCAATCCAGTGAAGGAGAATATGCATAGATTTTAATAAGTGGACCCAAGGTCGTGATCCTTTTGTCCGATGGTTGCTAACAATATGAAGCCAATTGCCCATTGAAATGGCTGGAAATTATTTGGATTTTAATACCCGATGCCAGAGGCCATCATGCATCAAGGCCCTCCAAAGGGTGTTTGTTGCCAGGGCTCTACCAAAACAAGGTATGTTTCTCAGTCCCCACCCCCCAAGGGTCTTAGGGCGAGCATGAGATTCCAGTTGCAAAGGTGGAAGCTTTTTTTTTCTTACAGCTAGACCAAAGAAAACCAAATATAAGTTGGAGGATCCTATGAAGGACAGTGGCAAGTAAGTTTGATAAGGCCAACCAATACACTGGTTGACTCTCAAGAACTGCTTTTATCAAGACTAGGCGGCCCCCGATGGACAACCATCGGTTGCACCAGTGTCTAATTCTCTTTTCAATTTTTTCTAAAAGCCATAACCAGTCCTCAGTTTTGTACCAACCCATCTTCAGAAAATATTCAAGATACTTGAATCCCTTCTCCAGATCCTGAATTTGATATTGATCATGTGCTTTAATGCCATCAAGTACCTGTTCACTGACACCAAACTGCAAGAAAGTTGTTTTTTGTGCATTGATATGGAGGCTCGTTGCACTATAGAAAAGAAGCAAGACTTTGATAATTTCCCTCCATTCCTCTAAGGAAGCTTTTGTCATGATTAAGACATCGTCAACAAATAAAAGATGCAGAATTTGAATGTATTTGGAAACCTTGATTCTGGTCAGAAGTCCTTCCTCTTGTCTATGCTTAAGTGCCAAACTCAAGCCTTCCATAATCAAAACAAATAATAAAGGTGAGAGTGGGCAACCCTGCCTGAGACCCCTTTCGTTGTGGAAGAAAGTCGATGGCTCGCCATTAATCAAAAGTGAAAATGTTGTCGAAGTAACACAACCCATGATCCAGTTGGTAGTTGGAAGGCCAAAGCCACTTTGCAATAAAACTAGTATGAGAAAGTCCCAACTAATAGTGTCATAGGCTCTTTTTAAGTTGATCTTGAGTATAAGTGCCTGCAGTTTTTTTTCTTTGATGTTGTAAAGACACTCTTGGGCAGTTCCTATTGCATGTATGATTCGTCTTCCTTTTAAGAATCCAAACTGCTCCTCTGAAAGTGTGCATGAAAGGATCGGCCTGAGTCTCGTGGCAATGATTTTAGTAATGATTTTGTAGCAGAGATTACATAAAGCGATCGGTTGGAAATCGTGAAAGGTGGCAGGACCATTCACCTTGGGAATTAATGCAATGAAGGTTGAGTTAAGTGATCTGATGACAACACCCTTGAGGCGAGTTTCTTCAATCGCTAGTAGTAAATCATTAGCAACCAGCTCAAAAAAGAAGTGTAGAACTCCACAGTCCACCCGTTAGGGCTCGAGATTTTTTCTTTGGTCATGCCTTTTAGTACCTCAAATATTTCTTCTTTTGTAAGTGCAGATTCTAAGATGAGGATGTCTTCTGTCGTAAACAAATTAGGATACAGTCTCACTAAATCAACTTGATCAACAATAGTGTTATGTTCCAAAGCTTTGTAAAAGAAGGAAAAGTGGAACTTTGCTTGTCTTTTTATGGCTTCCTGATCGAGATGAATCTGTCCCTCGTCATCTTGGATTTCCCACGGGTACTTTTTATTGCGTCTGTGGCTAGCAAAACTATGGAAATACTTAGTGTTTTGATCGCCAGATTTTATCCACGTGGCCCTGCTTTTCAAGTGCCATCGTTCTTCTTCCTCAATCAATAAATTATTGCGTTCAGTTTCACAATGTTTTAATTTGATATCTAGGTCAGAATTGTGGCCAATGCTGAGGCTTGAATGTAGTAGACCAGCATACTCTGCTTCTAAATTTTCATAAAGTAAAGTTTCTTTCTATTTCTTTTCTGAAAGCCAGATTTTCACTTGAGCTTTTAACTTGATAAGTTTGGCAACGAGTCGGTGTTGCACACCTTCCTCTCTAGTATCTTGAATAGAACACTAAACTGAGTGAACAAGATCACTAAATGACTCGTCACCCAAATGAGCTGGATTAAATTTGTATGGATATGCAATCTTTTTGAGTCCATAATTCAGTTAGAAAAAAACAGGTGCATGATCCGAAACAAACAGATAATTTGCCCATGATCGTACCTAACAGTGTCAATCAAAAGTGAAGCTGAGACAAAGACTTTGTCCAATCATTTTTGAATGCTTTGCATCCTGAGTCTGCCATTGCACCAAGTAGGCACCAGCTTTGCCGACTGGATGTCCACTAACTGGTTTTTAGCAAAGAGGTCTATGAAGTCTCCTCCCAGAGGATCAATAATTACGTCGGCACCCCAAACTTCCTCAATGCTAGTGGTAAAATTAAGATCCCCTGCTAGTATGAGTGAGTCTAAAGTTAGCAAACCTTTAGCTTGAACTCGATCCTAGAAAACTCTGCGATCAGAACATGACCCATACGAATTTATGAGAGAAAGCTTTTTATTATCCGGAAGATTTCTACCTGTAAACTTGACAGTTTCACTTAAGTTAAGGTTGTGAGATGTACATTAAGTGTAATCTAAACATGTTATGATTTGGATCTTTTCTAGCCACATTTTTCTTGTCATTTTTTGCTTAAAATTTGGCCAAAAATTCAAAATAATTATTGTAATTGTAGATATCTATTGTTAAGATTGCACACTTTGGGTGCAATAGGGGTTTTTCAGGGCACTGAATCCATTTTTGCATTCAAAAAAGCAATTTCAACAATTAAAATTTGTAATTTGACCAAAAATTATATTTGTCGGATTC
>JASDQU010245139.1:829-21596 GCA_032191745.1 Picea mariana
CTATTGGTGAACTTGTTCCATTGTCACTTGTTTTTAGTTTTTGTTTTTATGCTCATGTTGTTATTTAGTTCTTGTTTAATTCTTGTTAATAGCTTTATTGTTTTCTTTCTAACCTTTTGCATTGCAGCTGTCATGACTAGAAGAGCCCAACTAGGCATGTAAGTGCTCACTTTTTTCTCACACATTGACGAAAAGAGCATGAACAATTATGAAGCCGTCTTTCTGCATATTCTGATCGGCCTTGGGAGCTTGTTGATTAAGTGGGCAGTCCCGGAATAGGTGGTCGTGCTCATGGCATCTTCTGCATCTAAACGGGATGTGTTCATAATTGAGCGTTTGCGACCAGTCCTCGTCCTAATACTCCAGTATCACTACTCCTGGTAGGGCTTGGACTATGTTCATGTACACACATATTTGGGCTTATGAGGTGTATTTTCGCTGCTTTGTGGCTTCTGAGGCTCTGACATATTGACCAATTGTGTTTCCTATTCCCATGAGAATCTCTTCCAGCCAGAACTCCTACGGGAGGGAATAGAGGTGGATCCAGATGGGTGCCATTGTGAAATCTTCCTTATCCGAGCTGAAGCACTCTGTCCAGAACCTAAGGAATAGCCCTGCTGAGTTGAAAAAATATGGGCCATTCTCAAAGATGCGATCTTTGTCATCTAGGTTATACAGAATGATTGTGAAAAATCCTTTTGAGCTAAGCTGAACCTCATAGTCGCCCCTAGGGTTCCACCAGTGTTTGATCCATTTGTTTAGGTCCCTTTCTGATGGCCAGAGTCCCAAGAACTTGCCAATGAGAGCATGTTCTTGCATGAACTGAGTATGTTCACCAACCCTAGTTGAGTTTATGAGGTATCTGGGTGCCTTTTCCATTTAGTGGATGCATTTTCCGAGCTCCCATCCTCAAGGTGCTTTGGGGTGGGATGTGTTGGCTTCCGTTTCCATTTCCTTTCTAAAACCCTATTCCTTGGCAAGGAGTTCTTCCCGGATTTGCTGCAGCGGCTCGAACACAGGTCGCTTTGTTCTCGTGCCTGATCTGTCATTGGTGGTTATGTTACTGTAAGAGGGGGGTTTCCCCCCCTCCTTGGTGCCCATGTCTGCAGACCAGAGACGATGGTGGTTCGCACAGGGCTGGTTGGTAGTTGGCCTGCGACGTGTGCTGGAGTGATCAAACTGAGGCACGCATGGGCTTCAGGCTAGGGTTTCATCGTATACCATTTAGTTCAGGAGGCTTGCTCACCCAAATCTCATCTTTCATTTGGTATATGTTGTTATAATGGTTCATGAAGTATTTTTGGGGTAGTTTTGTCACTGATCAGAACTAAGATCCTGCCAGGGTTATCATAATAAATTAGTATTCGAGGGCTTGTTGTCAAGCAGATCTAATGCCCCCGAGAGAGAATCACATCCCATCCCATGGTTGCAAACACCTGATTCCTGTGGCCACTCATTGAATCCATCTCGGGTGAGACTATGCAGTGCACTCTGTGTGTTGTGTTGCCTTCTAGTATCCAGAAGGGTCGATGGTCGAAGGGAAGTTGGTAATCTTGTAGTTAGAACCTGGGTCAGCCCATAATATCCAACAATGGTTCTATTGTCGGTTGGAACTTAGAAGAGTAGATCGAGAGGGAGGCATCATGAAATATAGTGTGAAGGTTTAAAAAAGGAGATGTTTTTAGGTTGGAACCCCACGAAAGTGGATATTGAATGATGGTTGATAGCTYAGGAACTAGATTTTTCCCACAAGGATAATAGAAGCTCTAGGTTTAAGACAAGACAATACTTGGAGAGATACATATTCAACGAAATACATGAGAGTTTATTTAGTGAGTTTCCCACATTATTGCAGGAGTGGATAGCACGGTTGAAAGATACCCATCCAACAAATAGAGTTAGTGATCCAAAAAGGATCCAGAAAAGGCTAAGAATAACTCATAACTAACATAGGCAACTCAGAACACTCAGAATGGCTACAGCAGACAGAGAAAGGTAAAAAATTCAAAGTTCCAAAAAATCATTAAAAATGGCATAATTGTGAAGAGCGCATGGAAATCTTTCTAATGGCGCAAATGACTCATCAAATGGAGTTACGGATTGAAAGATATCTGTGGTCAAAGTTGTGGTCAAACATGGCAAGTCAACAAGGGCCACATCATCATCTGTACTGCTGACGTTAGTAGCTGACATGGTAGGATGACATCATCATGACAAATTTTGACATCAACATCCCACGTGGCAGCACTAGAGGCTTCCACGTGTCACCCACCAATAGGCTTTTCGGGGCTCCATTTGGACTAGTAGAAAAGTGCCACGTGGCACCCCCAGGTGATGCCATGTGGCACCACCCAGAAGGTGCCACATGTCTTGTACAGGGTTTATGTGGAGGTGACATCAACATCCAGGTGGGCCAATCCAAGGATTCCATGTGGCCCAATCAAAGGGCACCATGTGGCACCCCCGAAATGCCTAAGGAGGGCTTGTGACCAAAAATTCAAAAAAAATATAAAACAAACCCCCACCAAATCTGGCAGAGGTCTTGCCATATCTGGAACATCCACCAAAGTTAGAACCCAACCATCCAAATGTAGTGGAGGTTGTAACAAAGAGAAAAAAATGGGAGGCTTGCGGGTTTGACCCCAAGACCTCCCCAATATGTAACGCCTTAACTTTAGCACCGACAACCAACTCACCCAATGAACTCGTTGGTAAATCCATCCACCCAAATGAAAAGGGGAGAGGCATGGACTGTACGACTGTGAGCATGATTTGCGAGGTAGGGACTATCATTATTGCAGGTTGCAGAGGGAACATAAACCGAGATAGAGTTCTTCTTGGGCCTCGGAGTGCTAGAGTCAGATCGAGGTGTGGAGACAACCATTTTTGGGTAATTTGATGCCACAAATTYAGTGGTGCTGTCTATTTTCTGATCTGAGCAATATTTATGCAACTTGATTTTAGAATGAGGTATACTTATATATTTTTCCAAATTATTTTGCTGAGTTAATGAAAGAGACTACCCATTTGAGAGCAGGACCCGGAGACATAGTTCACCAAGGACGAACTCCGTTATCAAGTTTTCGTGTTCAAATATGATGCTTATGTCTCTTCACTTTTGAGTTTTCCCTTCTTTAATGGTGTACTTTAATTTATGCCCATTTAATGCAATTATTTATAAGTCACGATGAAAATATCCTGTATCATGTTGGTATCAGAGTAGTCATTTTTGACTTGAATTGTTGAGTGTGAATGCTTACTAGAGTCAAGCATAAGCAGGGTTAAGGAACTCTTAAGACTTTGCATCCAAAAGGAAGAAAATGGAAGAAGAGGACAACCGTGATGAACAACAGAAAAAATTTCACATGGTATTTTATCGCATGTCAGAAATAGTCGAACAAATGTATGGAGATTATGAGAAGAGGATTAAGAAGAAAGGGAAGAAAAAGGAATAACATGCATATGATGATGCTTCGGTAAACCAAGGGGCTGGAGGAGATCCTCCTGAGCCTCCGTCTTCACCTTTGAGTTATAGTTCTTCTTCCTTTGAGCATTCTCATCATTCTCATCATTCTATCCATAAAGCCTCTTTTAAGAAACCATTATTAACGATTGATGTAAAATTTACCTTACCTATGTTTAATGGAGATGCTAATCCTTAAAATATAGATAATTGGATCAGACAGGTTGAAGTGTATTGTCGTGTCCAGCATATTGATGAAGAGGATGTCAAAGTGCAACTAACTTCTCTTCTGTTGGAAGGCACCGCTCTTGTATTGTGGGAGAGCAAGCTTCATGACAAAATTAAGTCTAGTAATATTCTTTCCTCATGGTCGGAATTTAAATCAGCGATAAGGAATCAATTTTATCCATTAGGGTATTTACATAAAGCAATGATGGAATGGAAAATTTTAAGGCAAAGTAAAGGTCAAATTGTACAAAGTTTCACAGAAGAATTTAGCAAGAAAGCTCTTGCATTGAATATTCCTTTGGATTCTTATGAAACTTTAATGAAGTATATTGGCACACTTCACAGTTATATTCATCATACTTTGCTCTTGTTTAACCCCACTAGTCTTGACGAAGTTTGTGTGCAAGCCACTCACCTTGAGAACATGGGGAAACATGTTCAAGAAGATCCCACAAAGAAACCTTCCAATTTCCCACAAAATACTTTTAAGAATTTTAAAAAGAAGGACAAGATAACCGCTACAGTGACAAGAGAAGGAGGAAAACCATATTGCACTCATTGCAAGAAGAGCAGTCATGATGAAGAACATTGTTGGAAAATGCATCGAGAAAATAAACCGAAACAGTTCGGTGGAAAGGGGAAGACAAACACCATTGCTACAGTGCAACAAGATATTGGTTCTGAATCAAGAGATGAATGAAATATCACAGTGGTTGGAGTACAGGGTAAAGATTCTCTTCATTCTAGTTCAATTTCCAATGATGAATATCATGTTGATGAACGAAAGAGGAATGAGTTATTTCATATAAGAGTCATATCTAAACATACTAATATAGATACATTATTTGATCTGGGTTCCCAAGTAAACTTAATATATGAAGCACTTGTCAAGAACATGGGTCTTGAAATGAAACCACATCTGAAGAGTTATCCTCTTGGTTGGGTATGTGATAAAGAAAAACTTAATGTCACCAAACAATGTAGGATCAGATTTTCCATTGCTTCAAAATTGATTGATGAAATGGATTTGGATGTTGTACCACTTGATATGTGTGGCATAGTGTTGGGAAGTCCTTATCTTTATGATAGAAAATCAGTATTCTTTCATCATGAGAAAAAATACCACCTTACTAAAGAGGGAGTGGAATATATTGTTAGATCTCACAACATGAGGGTAAATACAACACTTGTTAGTGTAGGGAAAATGAAAAGACTCATAAACACTAATAAGAGATATGTACTCATGGTCGTTAGAGAGAAAGATGTCGGGACATCCGACACTTTCCAAGGGTGTGATCCATCTCATAAAAAAGAATTAATTGATATTGTTTCTAAGTATGATGACATTTTTCAGGAACCAAATGGATTATCTCCTAAGAGGGAAATCCAACATTGTTGAAATTACTAAGACAACTGAGAGGGGAGGGGTAAATAAGTTGTTACTATGCTTAAACAATTTATGACTATTCAAACAACTTTTAATCGCTTTCAGGTGACCATCAATATTATACAAGATATGAACAACATAAATAATGAACATCATTCACACATAAGATATACACAGAGACAGATTTTCACGAGGAAACCCATAAAAGGAGAAAACCTCTTCTTCTTCGAATGATAGGAAGTCTTTTAAGTTCTGTACATCATCTATCTTTGAGCACCAAATCAATGTGAGGCTACTACCTCTATTTTACAAGATCCAACTTGTTGAGAGCACCAACTCTCTAGTTTCTCTAGCACCTACTAGAAGGAAGCATCAACTCCCTAAATGTTCCAGCACCAACTGGACTTATACAAGCACCAACTTGTATACCAAAAACTCTATGTTTTCCCGAGCACCACCCTACCACCCTGTTTTCTAGCCACAACTAGATGGAAGATAAAACTTCCAATATTCAAGCACCAACTTGAATATTAGAGGACCACAGTCCTCCCTAGCACCACCCTACCTCCCTGATTACAAATAAATGAATGAATAACCACCAGTATAAATAAATCAATTCTTACCACTTCTCCTCTTTTCTGCAATTCTTCTCTGCTTCATTATTCTTCTACTTTGTTCATATTTTGTTTATCATTTCTGATTTTGATCTCACACTTTGTATTCTATGATATTACTTTCTCCCAGTTTACCTCATTTTTCAATTAGAACAGCTAACCATACACAGTCACTGCATATGTATTTTTATCCACACCAAGCTCTTCAGTTACACCTCGAATCTCCTTGGGAAAAAATGCCTCAGCAATTGAATCGCCAATTGTCCAAGAACCATGATTCAGTTCTGCTAACTAAATCATGACTGAACAATTAATCATGAAGATCAACAGTACCCCTTTGATCAGCTTCCCAAATAACCAGCACCGTTGGATTAAATCTGCGGGAACTTTGTGTTTATCCCATATGCCCACTGGTTGTGACCACGAGCCTAATCAAAAAATGATGTCACATTTCGCATTTTGGATATCTTCTGGTGAGAGATATTGACTCTTCATATTGTGATCTCCGAAGTAGAGCATATCAATTATCTCCTTCCCTTCTCATGACCGTTGGTTGTGACCAAGGCCTAATCTAAAGTGATTTCACATTTCGCATTTCAGATATATTGTGGTGAGGCTTCTCATCTTTCCATGTCATGATCTCCGAAAATAGGGCTCAACAATTAGTACCTTCCCTTTTTGTGACCATCGGTGATGACCACCGGCTACACCAATAGGCGCTAGGCAATTTCGCGTTTCAGAACTCTTGTGATGATACATCTTGACTCTCCCATGTCACAATTTCTGAAAAGGAGGTTAGATACTAGCTCTTTCCTCCAGCCTTTTGACGATGTGACCTTCTCTATGACCACGGGCCAACCCTTCAAGTGCTTCACTAGCCTAATCAACAGTCCAGATCTCTTTTTCATCTGACAGCTCAGATCTCATCGTGTATTCGCATATCGCAAGTTCCTGTGTCATGTTCCTTTGACTCCTTCAATGTGAAAGTCAACGAAATGCCAACCGCACTCCACATGTCCTTGCTGATGTGATCTACTGTCATCCCTTTCATAATTTCTGCATTCGAGACTTCAATGAAATTAGAGTGTTTTCTTGCTATGCAAAACTCCTAGAGTGACGTAAGCTGCTTATGTCACTTGCTGATGTGTCACAAGCTGAATAGATGCCACATGTCACTCTGATTCATGATTTGTACCTACCAAAGATGTTGAATCATCTTGACACTTGTCAGTGTCTAATGGCACCATGTGTCCTTGCTGACATAATATTGTTGACATGGATCCGTCAACGTGTCTTCCTCCTTGTCTTCGGAGCTTCGGCTTTTGGGGTTATTTGTAGTAGTTATGTCCATCCTCCCAATATTTGATATCCCAACTTCATCTTGCACTTAATTATCATGCTCATTCTTCTGGATCTGATGACAGTTGATCCTCACATTCATATTTGACGCTTGATATCTGTTCTCCTCTTTTGCGCACTCCTCCTGTCAAAATTCAGATCTGACGACCATCGAGAATTCAGGATGAGTGATCCAATGATCATTGTTTCTCTTCACTGGTTATGCTTTTGATCTTGCCACTTTCTCTTGTTCATCATCATTGTGATAATTATGTTCTTTCCATCAATGACAACATGCATACTCTACCTTCTGTCTATAAACTTGCCAACAATCTCCCCCTTTGGCATTGATGGAAACCCCTTGAAGAACCTGAAAGTTGGACTATCCCCTGAACATCCAATTGTACCACTGTAGTATCTTGAAGAACCTGAAAGATGGACTATCCCATGAACATCCAAATGTACCATTGTAGTATCCTTAACATTCCATATTACCACACTTTCTCCCCCTTTGACATCAATGTCAAAGAAGAAACATGCTCCCTCTGAGTTGTTTCATTATATTTCGAAGATATCAAATATGTGATAGGTACATACCCCCCCTTGCAACTATGAGTAGCTTAGAAATACAACAGATATTCAATAAGAAATCCCCCTGACCAGGTGAACAAATTAGACGAAAGAAGTTATAACCCCCAACTTCTAATGAAGATATCCAAAAGGGGTCGCTTCTAACGGTTTAGTAAAGATATCAACTATCTGTTCTGTGGAAGGAATATAATTCAACTGAACAACTCTGTTTGTAACTTGCTCTCTGAGCAAATGATATTTGATTGGTATATCTTAGTCTTGGAATGAAGAACAAGAATCTTAGAGACACTAATTGCACTAGTGTTGTCACAGTGAATTAGAATCGGATCAATATAATTGACCTTCAAATCTGCAAGAGTTTGGATCATCCATAAAATCTGAGTGCAGCAAGTAGTAGTAGAAATGTACTCTGCCTCTGTGGTTGATAAGGAAATAGACCCCTTCTTCTTACTAAGCCATGCTACTAATGAGTCACCGAGGAAGAATGCACCTCCACTGGTGTTCTTTCTCTCATCCACACAATTTTCCCAATCAGCGTTTGAATAAGAAGTTAACTGAATATTCTGATTTCTAGGATACCAAAGACCATAAGTCATTGTGCCATTCAAGTATTTTAATATCCTTTTTAAAGATACTAAATTACTTTGTTTAGGAACATACTTATAACGACCTACCATTCCAACATCTTGCATTATATCAGGATGATATATTGTGATGTACAGAATACTGCCTATCATTGATCAATATGTCCTTTGATCAACATCAGGTGAAATATCATCTTTACTGAGCTTGCAACCGACCACCATAGGTCTAGTAACAGGGGAAGAGTCTTCCATATGGAACTTCTTCAACATCTCTTTCAAATATTTTTCTTGAGTGATAAAAATTCTTGCAAAACTTTGATTTACTTGTAAACCAAGAAAGTATGACAGTTCACCTATCATGGACATCTCAAACTCTATTTGCATAGAGTTAGCAAACCACTAGAAGGAGGAATCATTAGTACAACCAAAAATAATGTCATCTACATAAACCAAAACAACTAGTAAATCATCACCTTCAGACTTAATGTAGAGATTTTTGTCAACAATACCTTTCTTGAACCCTTTGTCTTGTAAAAATTTGTCCAGTCTATAATACCAAGCTCGTGGTTCTTTCTTCAATCCATATAAATCCTTCTTCAACTTGCAGACATAATCAGGATTATCTGTCAATGAAAATCCTTCAGGTTGCTCCATATATACTTCTTCCTCTAGATCTCCATTAATAAATGTTGACTTAACATCCATCTGATACACTTAAAATTCTTATGACATGAATATGCAAGAAACATTCTGATGGCTTCCAATCTTGGCACTGGTGCAAAAGTTTCATCAAAATCTTGTCCTTCAACTTGTGCATACCCTTTACAGACCAATCTGTCTTTATTCCTGACAACTTGTCATTTTTCATTCATTTTATTCTTGAACACCCATTTGGAACCTATTACATTCTTATCTTCATGTCTAGGAACAAGATCCCAAGTATTGTTCTTCTCAATCTGATCAAGCTCTTCATTCATAACTCTAATACAATCATCATGCTTGTTGGCTTCATCAAAAATTTTAGGTTCAATCATAGATAGAAAAGCAACCTAATATTTTTCTCAGTCTTTAACCAATTTCCTTCTTGTCTGAACTCCTTTATTTATATCTCCAATTATCTGGTTTTCAGGATGATTCTTTCTAACAATTTTGAGAGGTGTTTTTGTTTCTTTCTGCTAATCTGTGTCAACATGAGTATTCATATATTCATCTAATTTAGATTCTTCTCTTTTTGATCCTTGGACCTGTTCATATTCATCTTCAACTATATATTATGTGCTTGGTTCAAAACTGCTTACATTTTGTACCAGGATTTCTTCATCCACTTTTGTGTCGATACAATCAACCAATTTATGTATCCTCTTATTGTAACATCTATATTCTTTACTGTTTGTAGCATAACCTAATAAGATACCTTCATCATCCCTGTCATCATATTTGCCAATAGTTTCATCATTATTCTTGATATAACATTTACTCCCAAAGACTTTACAATGCTTGATTGAAGCAAGTCTTCCAAACCATAATTCATAAGGAGTCTTGTCACTGTGTGGCCTGAGATGAGCTTTGTTAAGGATATGAACAGTTGTATGAATTGCTTCCACCCAATATGTCTGAGAAATATTCCTTTTATTCATCATTGATCTTGCCATCTGCTGAACTGATCTATTCTGCCTCTCAACTACTCCATTTTGTTGTGGAGTCCTTGGAATAGTGTATTCACGTTTGATTCCATGTTTATCACAAAACTCTTTGAAGATCCATGAGCTAAACTCTCCTCCTCTATCAGACCTTACTGCCTTCAATCTTTTTCCTGTTTGATTCTCATTCAGATCCTTAAACACTTTGGATTTTTCAAATTCTTCAGATTTTTCCTTCAAAAAGGAAACTCATGTTAGTCTAGAATAATCATCAATAATAAACATAAAATAGTTTTATTTTCCTTTACCTTATTTTCTTGATGGTCCACATAAATTCATATGTACTAACTAGAGAGGTTTTTCCGTTGAAGGAAAGTTTTTAGATTTGAATTGTGTTTGAGTAAGCTTTCCTATCTGGCAAGGTTTACAAATAGAGTCATATGGCTTTGGTATCTTTGGAAGATCTTTTACTGCCCCATTGTTTCTAAGCTTGATTATCTAATCAAAATTTAGGTGTCCAAGTTTCCTATGCCATAGCCAACTTTCAACATACTTGCTTAAGTGGCATTCTTTTGTTTCTTCTTTTAACACATAGACATTGTTTTCCATTCTTATCCCTTTTGCAAACAACTGTCCTGAATTCACAGACTTTATTTTACAATATTTAGAAGTAAAAAAAACTTCACATCCTCTATCACAAACTTTATTGACACTTTGTAGATTATGTTTCAGACGATCTACAAACAACACATCTTGAGATTTTCCTCTGCCATTACTCAGGCTTACTATTCCTTTACCCTTTATTTTTCCTGGTGCATCATTTCCGAAAGTTACATTCCTTGATTTGCTTTCACTTAGAGTTAGAAACTTACTTTTTTCTCAAGTCATATGTTTGGAAAATCCGTTGTCAATATACCATGGATTCTTTTGTCTTTGGGATGATAACACTAGTCTACACTTGTCATCTTCTTTCTTCTTCCAAACCTTGAAATTTTCAGCAGTGGGTTTCAAATCTGGCTTATAATTCCTTAAGTGGCAATCTGTAGCTTTATGTCCATAGTTATGGCATACATAACATTCTGGTTCACTGAATAACAAATCATAACAATTGTTATGCTCATAACTGTTGTTATGTTTCACCTACATCCTTTTCCCAGCCATCACATGATTTATAGTCTCTGGTTGTTTGTTGCTTGGATGTCTCAATCTTTGTTGTGGAAGATAATTATTCCTCGAATAACTTGATTGCTAATATCTAAATCTTAAAGAACAAGTTATAGCTTTGTGACCAAAGTTAGAACAAAAAAAACAATATCCATAGAAAAATCCTTTGTACCTAGAAAAAGACTGTCTTCTTTGAGCAGGTCGATTTCTTCCATGCTGATAGTTTCTCTGATCGGTTCTGGTACTTTCTCTTTCATTCCTTCTTGGTGGTTGATTTTCTTTATTTGTTTCTATAGAGTGGTTGTTGTCAATGATTGTATATTTGACAAACTTTATGGGTTCTATATTACTTGTATGGTCACTACTTGATCCTTCTTCATAGCCCAAGTGATGCAGGAGCATCGTAAGCAGCTAGCAAAGCAAGTGAAAAAGGTGGAAGACAACTAGAAATGCACCAGCACACCTTTTGAAATGTTTTTGAATTTGAATAAAGGATCCTTAATGTAATAGCTAGGAAGAATGTATTTTCATTTATGTTTTGGAGATTGTAAACAGATCTTGAGCATTTCTCTCCTCTGTCGGTTATGGAGGCATTTATTTGTATTGAATGTAAAGTAGGTAGCTTTTAATTCTGATATGACAGTTAGGGCTGTAGGAGGGAAAATGGAAAAAAAAGACACCCTCGCTTGTATCAATGGTATCACTCTCTATTGTATGAGTAGAAGAGAGTTGTAGAGAAGAAAAACATAGAGGAGAACCCATGTATAGGAACACTTGAGTTAATATATGAAATCTTTGACTCAATTTCATGGTGTTATTGTGTTTACAGTTGTTTTGCTTCTCTATTATGCTTTTATTTCAATGCTATGTGTGTGCTTGTGATTTCATATTAAATGTATGAAGCCTGTGAGGAGAGAAGAATGAGTTTCAATTGTTTCTCTTCCTGAGGATTTCTGCAAGGAGTGCAGTGAATGTCCGCAAGGTGTGCATTGATGAGGGTCTCAGTTTCACCTCAGAAAGCTCAGGAGGGATATTTTTGTTCTCATATCAACATAAGTGTAGGTTAAGGACAGAGCCTTGCAAGGTGTGCATAGGCTGGGTGAGGTCTTGGATTTTATAAAGCCAAGAGGAAGATTGAAGGACTGTTGTTGCAAGGAGTGCATAGAGTCAAAAGACCAAATAACTAGAGGTTATTTTCAATTTGCCGCAAGGAGTGCATGCAGGAACCCTTTTGGAAACCTAGAGTTTGTAACAAGATAAAGCTCAGAAGGGATAGAACCTTTGAAGTATTCAAAGGGATACAAAGGTCAAAATCATCTCGTAGAAGTCAAGTTCAGGAGAAATATTGCCAAGTCATTTGGCCAGAGGTTCTTGAGAATATTGAACGAACGGTGGAAACACTTCATAGAAAAGTGTCGAATTACCGTGGTCCATTGGATATCGCAGACTGGCAAGAAGATTTAGGTTGGGCATCCTTCAATGTTCAGAAGCTTAGGAGGAATAAAGATTGTTGGATTCAGATCAACGAAGGTCGTTGATCTCACACACAAATTTCATTGTTTCTTAATTCGGGAAGTGGAGATATTTTGACTCGAAGTCGAGAGTCGCAAACTCCCGATTCATGAAGTCCCAATTGAATCAGGACTGTCAGATCACTGGAATATTAGAGCCGTTGATTTGTGGTGGGGATATATCATAGTTTCAGAAATCGATGAAAGGGTGTGGTTGCATTTAAGTTCGTCGACACACGAAATCTCGGGTGCCAAAAGACTAGGGCCCAGATCGTACTTGGAGGTCACATCAGAGTGAATTCAAAGGGGGGATTCATAGATCCGTTAACCCTTTCGGGTTTTGGGGATTGAAGAGGTAGAAGGGCTCACATCAGGATTCGCGAGGTTGCAAAGTCCAAAACACCTTTTTGGGTAAAGGTCATGGTCATAGCTATTGGTCACGTGGGTGAAAGTTAGTGCCTGGTGTTTGTTCACACAGGCATAAATCATAAGGACCTGTGGATACACACTTGTGTGTGGGATATTCCTGTGAGGAATTAGAGAGTCAATCCGACTCAAGGCGGAGATTAAGAATGATCCTAAGACTAGGAGGCTGCACAGAACCTGCTGAGGTAGGAGGGGTGTTGCGCCAGAGTGGTATCAGAGCCTACAATTGTCTTTTTGTTTTCTACGGGAACAGATTGAAACGATGCCACCAAGAAGAAGAGAGAGACAAATGCCTGATCCATCCATGGAAAGGGAAATGAGGGAACTCTGTGCTCAATTAGATGCTATGGAGACAGCACAGAGAAAAATAGTTGATGCTGGAGATGTCAGCGAAGCCGAAAGTGAAAATGAGGTTGGAGCTGAAGAAGAAGTCACAGCCGAAGACGCTGCAGAAGAACATATATTTAGAGTTGTTGCAAGAATTGGAGCAGAGAAAAAATGGACATTCTGATGTATGAAGGAAACTTAGACGTTGAAGAGCTACTAGATTGGTTTAGAGCTCTAGACAAATACTTTGACTATGAGGATGTCAAGAAGGATAAGAAGATTAAACATGTTGTCACTAGACTTAAAGGGCATGCAACACTGTGGTGGGATGAACTACAGGATGACAGGCATTGCAAAGGCAAGAAAAGAATCAAAATATGGGATAGGATGGTCGCAAAGATGAAAGCCAAGTTTATACCCAGGGACTACCAAATTAATCTGTTTTGAAGAATGCAAAATTTGAGACAGAAGGGAATGAAAGTGAAGGAATACACTAAAGAATTTTACAGAATTAACATCAAAGCAGGTCATCGAGAAAGTGATGATGAGAAGGTTGCCAGATACATGAATGGTCTGAGATATGACATTCAAGATGAGATGAGCATGATGAAAATAAGGAATGTAAAAGATTCTTATCAAATGGCCCTGAAGGCTGAACAAAAATTGGCCTAAAAGCAAGATCAAAGAGGCCGAGGTAGAAGTCAAAGCAGAGGCAAAGAAATTGCCCAGGACAGGACTCAAAATCCCAAGGATGAAGAAAAKAAACCTCATACTCACCTTGAAAGAGGAGGAAGTTAACAGGGAGGACAGTACGCCGACAGAAATACTTTTCCACAAGCAAGAGGAAGAGGAAGAGGCAGAGGAGGTTGGATAAAATGTTTTACCTGTGGAAAGATCAGACRTAAATATTTTGAATGTCCCAATAAAAAGAGAKATGGAGGAGGAGAAGCTCACATTTCAGAAGCACAGAAGCAAAATGTTGAGGCAGAAGATGCAAAAGGCAAAAGGTCACTAATGATGAGGAAAATTCTCTTAAAGCCAGAGAAAGAGATAGAGAATTCAGTCCAAAGAAATAGTTTGTTTAGAACTAATTGCAAGACCAAGGATAGGGTATGCAAGGTAATAGTGGACAGTGGAAGCATAGATAATCTAGTATCCACAGAAATGGTGGAGAAGATGGAATTGGAGACAGTTGCACATCCGAGCCCATACAAAGTCTCATGGTTACAAAAGGGACATCAGGTAACTGTCACTAAACAATGTTTAGTTGAATTTTAGATAGGAAGTTACAATGATGAAATTATGTGTGATGTTATTCCTGTTAGCACTCTATAATTTTCCCAAGGCTGTGAGGTAGTCACAGAGGCAACATCAAAACCACTTCGAGTCTTGGATCTAGCCCTCCAAGACTCAGAGAGGGATCTCTCTATCTGATATAGATTTGTTTGAAGAGGTATTAGGCTATTTATGAAGAACATAGGTTGGGGTTTTTAAATGAATGATTTGGAACAGCAAGGAGGGCCATTGGGCAAATGGGGTCTGCACTTTAAACAAGGAGATTCACTCTCAGCTTTGGACAAATTTCTTTCACAGGGCAAGGTCGCAACAATAATGGATCGAATTGAGTTTTAATGGTATTGATTTGAGGAAGAAATCGGGGAGATAAAAGCCAGGCATAGGAGTAGCTGAGAATTCCTGAACTAAGATTTAGCAGAAAACATAAAGATCATCAAAAGCTCAGAGGTAGAGTATCGGCTGATAAATTCTGCTTCTATTACTTTCCTTCAGATGATAAGAATTGAAAACAAGCATAATGATCACAAGAAAAACATTAAACAGAGAAAAACACCACCAATATCACCACACAGGAATCCTGTAAAAGAAAACATGTTCATTGATGATTTCTCATCTCAAAAATTATAGAGAATAAAAACAAGTCTTCTGGTCATGCATAACCCACAGTGCAGTCCAGGAACCTCACAGGTAGAACCATTTTACATCAAAATCATCTGAATAAATAAGATAGATCCTCCCAATAATTTTTGGAATTCGGTTTAACTGCCTCGGCCAAAAATAGCCACCACTCCCACCAAATTTGGAGCTTTCTGCCATGAAAAACAGACCGGTTTTCTGCAAAAAAGGGGTCCGAACAAACGTGATTTTCTCTTCAATGATGACACCTGGGTGAAAACTGAAAGAATTTATTGTATATGGGAATGTGATGGAAAAAATCCTCCTTCGGTTTCTCCAAATTCGTCCCCAGCTGGCCATGACAGCTCTTGCAAGATAGGGACTGTAATGGAAAATTGAAAATCTAGAAAAATAGGCCTCTAAGATGTCTTCGATTCTCCCGGTTCATAGCTCCGTTGCAAAAACTGAAAGAGTTTTTTGTTCTTCAGCCCGTGCTGAGAAAAAAACTCTCTCGGATTTTTAAAATCCATCTCTTTTTGCCCAAAAATCGATCTGGAAGATGACATGGTAAAACAAGCAAACATGAGGCAAAAGGCATAAACGGTTTTTTGTGAAACGCAAAATTCCGGAACCCCCCACCCCCCCTCGTTAAATTTCGGACGGTGGGGGGGGTCCATAATTTTTATTGGCCATGGATTAATTTTTAAGTGATGTATGATTCAATGGAAATGTAGGAGGTTTAATATGGATTCCGGACCCCCCCCCCCTCTCGTTAACGCTCGGAAGGTGAGGGGGGGTCCGGAAAGTTTAATAGCCGTGGATTAAATGTATGGTATAGTGGATGGGGGCATGGGGTGTAAGGTGCGTGGAGGTAGTGGAGGTAGGTGTGACATGAGGGGGATGGGTGAGTGGAATATGACGTAGGTGGGGGTGAGTGGAGTGATGTGAGGTGGGTGAAGGGGAGTGGCGTGTGAGGGGTATGGTAGGTGTGAGTTAGGCTTAGGGTAGCATAGGTTAGTTAAGTTTTTAATTTTTAGTTTTTTTTTTACTACATGCTATATTCACGTTTTGTATTTGCTTTTTGGTTTATTTTCTTAATTTTTTTTTTTTAAATTGTTTTATATTTTTATATTATTTTTTGTGTTTTATATATTTTGTTTTATAAAATTTATTTTTATATTATTTAATGTTCTAATTAATCCTAATTACTAACCTAGTTACTAACTTAGTTATTAAATTAATTAATAATTAACTAATTAATAATTAATTAATAATTAATTAGTTATTTAACTAGTCGTTTATTAATTAATTTAACCTATACTAACTATATTCACACTTATTATTATTTTAATCTAACTAACCTATTGTTCTTTTTGTTCATCCTAAGTCCATTTATTCAGGGATGGAAGGCGGGTGAGGCGTACTCAATGGGTTGAAAAGACAAGGGAGTGAAGGCGCAACGAAGGATGAAAGATTGCAACAGAATGATGGAGGATCGGGCGAAATGGATGGAGGGAGGAAACAAGATCAACCGAGACAGACTTCGTCATCATGAGGGAAAACGCCAATTCAACAGTCGAAGAATCGATTAGCCTATAATTATAGGACCCCAACATAGGCTCCACCTGGGGATGGCAGCTTCTTTTAGGAGGTTTCAATAACTACAGACTTCTAAACATGCAGACCCGAGCTTTATCCATTGGGTTGATCCCAAAAACTTATTCTGCAACTTGTACATGTTTTGATCTTGCAACTGGAACGAAATCAAATGAACACTGCTGAAAAAGAGATGCTCAGAATGATGAGCTTATTCATTTTTTCCTACCTACCCTATTCTACTGACAATTTCATCATTCTAAATGATACAATAATGCTAATGCAGCCAATCCAACAGTTGATTTAGTGGCTCTTTTCTTTCACTGTCTGTGATGAAACTCAGAAATAAGTCTGTTACTCGTGCTTGAGAGTAATTTCCACCCTGCTTTCCCTTGCATAAGATTTGATCAACCCAAACGATAGGAAAAACATCGGCAACGGAAGAATATCTTGTATTAAAAAATTTCTCCATATAGGTAGCTACAGGATCAGTATAGGATTGGCCCATCTTTTGATTTTCAACTTCAAACAATTCATCATCAAGACTCGATTTTTCAGCTATGCATTTTGTGTCTTTCAACACTTCTTTGTATGACTGTGGATGCTCTGATGGTTTGTGAAATGATGTCTCTGCTGCAAATGACAAAGAATTTGTCTGCCTGATCATGTCAATATCATAACAGCGTTTTATCCCATATCTGGATGATGAAGGAAGACTTTGACCACACAGGCCATCCAACCGATCAGCTATTGGATCCTGAAAAGACTGACCAGACTGCTGCATTGATTTAAATGGTACTTCTTGACCTTTTATGTATTTATCATTCAACACGTGTCCAAGAGTCTCCTTCAAAATTTGAAATGAATTAAAGCACACTGGTACAGAGTTATTTTGGATTAACTCATAGTTTGTCTCAGGCTTTAAGCTTTCATTTGAAATTTGAAAATCGAAGTAGGTAATGGGCTGCAACTCTGGGTTTAGAACAACCTCCATATCCTTAATGGCATCATTAAATGATTGACTAAAGGATCTTTGTCTTCACTATTTACAACTGGCCTAAAGTTTCTTTTTAGAAATTGAAAAGATGATAAACATAAAGGCAAAGTGTTTTCACTTACTCTGAGATTTTTCGCACTTTGATCATTGTTGTCATGACTGTTGTGCAAGGGTTGATTGTCGTATCTGAATTGTAAATGATCTTCTTTCTGCCAATGACCTACTGCTGGTTTCTCTGAACAGACAACCTCTATTTCAGCTTCATGATCATCATCATACTGGTCACACTTGGGTAAATCATCCATGGGTGAAATGCCATCAAACATGCATATCATGTCAGCTGGTTGTTCCTCTACAAGTTGAGATGGAGCTTCCTCTTTGACTGTGTTGTGAATTGAATACATGAATGAATCATTGTTCAAACCATGGTACCCAGGATGAGCAGAAAAATGTTTGGGGACTGGACCGTGTCTTTCTTTGAAATCAATGGAACATGATGTCTTTGGACAACAAGCTTCTCTTTAATGTTAATCTTCTGCATCAGCTTTTCCATGGCACTGGCCAAAATCTCCAATTTAGCTTCTGATGATTTCAGCTGCTCCATTTCTTTTTCCTTTAACTGTGACCTCTTGATCAACAAGTTGATCTCCACATCAAATGCAATGTTCTGCATTTCTTCAAGGCTTGTAGTGTTCCTTTCTCTTAACTGAAATGTCATCTCATGATCGAAGGCATCTGGGTAATGCAAGTGAGTTGATCCTGGGGGTGGCCTTATATCAGTAGGTATTGCATGATACACCTTATTAAATTTGGATGAAAACTGATGTATTGTCTCCCCTGGCTTTCTTTTCAAGTGGTCATACTCTTCTAGGAGGAGGAAAACATTTCCCATGACCACCCACCTATCCAAGAAAACTTGCATGAACTGTTGAAAATTTATTATGCTAGCGGCTGGAAGGTTCTTAAACCAATCTTTGAATTTACCTCCCAAGGACAGGGCAAACATGCTGATACAGACATCATCCTCTTCAAGCTCATAAAGGTCAAGGAAATTCTCAAGGTTTTGAATATGTTTTTCAGCAGTAATATTGGCATTCTCTCCATCAAACCTTGGCAGATTATTGATGTAATTGACAGAGAGGTCATGGAGAATAGAAGGCAAATCTAGAGGCTTGTATCTGTCTGGGACTTTTCTAAGCACAAGAGATAAAGAAAGAGGCTTACAACCATCCAGATTTTTAGCAAGAGTAGGAGACAAAGAAGGAGGCTTATGTCTCACTAGGGTTTCTACAGGTGCATCTGGGATGTGCACAGGGGTATAAGCATGTACATAATCTACAATTTGGGTTTTAGTCTCTTGAGGCTCATCAATTAACAGATGGTCAAATGAATCTTCATCAATATACTCTTGATCAGGCTTAGAAAAAGAAAAGACATGATTGCAGATGAAACCAAATATGTCTTGAATGCAATTTGATCTTGAGTGCCTGGTCTTTCTAGGCTGCTTGGCCATGCTTTAGGTTCTTCCTCCAGTGGAGTCTTCAAGTTGTCTGGAGCTGATTGGAGTCGCCAGGTGAATGATTTCAGCCTTTCTAGAGTCTGTTCACTATCCACCATCAGTGATCAGATATGAAGCTTTGAAGTGTATTACTGGGGAACTATCCCTAGTGGAGTCACCATTCTGTTAGCACTCTATAATTTGCCCAAGGCTGTGAGGCAGTCACAGAGGCAACATCAAAACCACTTCGAGTCTTGGATCTAGCCCTCCAAGACTCAGAGAGGGATCTCTCTATCTGATATAGCTTTGTTTGAAGAGGTATTAGGCTATTTATGAAGAACATAGGTTGGGTTTTTTAAATGATTGATTTGGAACAGCAAGGAGGGCCATNCCACTTCGAGTCTTGGATCTAGCCCTCCAAGACTCAGAGAGGGATCTCTCTATCTGATATAGCTTTGTTTGAAGAGGTATTAGGCTAGTTATGAAGAACATAGGTTGGGTTTTTTAAATGATTGATTTGGAACAGCAAGGAGGGCCATTGGGCAAATGGGGTCTGTGCTTTAAACAAGGAGATTCACTCTCAGCTTTGGACAAAGTTATTTCACAGGGAAAGGTAGCAACAATAATGGATCGAATTGAGTTTTAATGGTATTGATTTGAGGAAGAAATAGGGGAGATAAAATCCAGGCATAGGAGCAGCTAAGAATTCATGAACTAAGCTTTAGCAGAAAACATAAATATCATCAAAAGCTCAGAGGCAGAGTATCGACTGATAAATTCTGCTTCTATTACTTTCCTTCAGATGATAAGAACTGAAAACAAGTATAATGATCACAAGAAAAACATTAAACAGAGAAAAACACCACCAATATCACCACACAGGAATCCTGTAAAAGAAAACATGTTCATTACTGATTTCTCATCTCAAAAATTACAGAGAATAAAAACAAGTCTTCTGGTCATGCATAACCCACAGTCCAGTCCAGGAACCTCACAGGTCGAACCATTTTACATCAAAATCATCTGAATAAATAAGATAGATCCTCCCAATAATTTTTGGAAGTTGTTTTAACTGCCTCGGCCAAAAATAGCCACCACTCACACCAGATTTGGAGCTTTCTGCCATGAAAAACGGACCGGTTTTCTGCGAAAAAGGGGTCCGAACAGACATGATTTTCTCTTCAATGATGACACCTGGGTGAAAAATGAAAGAGGTTATTTTATATGGGCATGTGATGGACAAAAACCTCCTTCAGTTTTCCCAAATTCGTCCCCAGCTGGTCATGACAGCTCTTGCAAGATAGGGACTGTAACGGAAAATTGAAAATATGGAAAAATAGGCCTCTAAGATGTCTTCGATTCTCTCGGCTCGTAGCTCCATTGCAAAAACTGAAAGAGGTTTTTGTTTTTCAGCCCGTGCTGAGAAACAACCTCTCTCTAATTTTTAAAATCTGTCTCCGTTTTCCCAGAAATTGATCTGGAATATGACATG